>JAZGTK010000005.1:0-290699 GCA_036877625.1 Ambastaia sidthimunki | reverse complement strand
CTCCCCGTCTCTCTCTCTCTCTCTCACCGTCTCTCTCTCTCACCGTCTCTCTCTCTCACCGTCTCTCTCTCTCTCTCTCTCACCGTCTCTCTCCACCGCCCTCCTGCTTTCCTGTCTAACAGCAGACTGAATGAGTCAGAATGCTGAGTACATCAGAGGGCAGGCTGGAGGACAGCTCTACCTTTACCAACACAACACAAGGTCTCGTCTGCAGAGTCACATGATTAGACAAGTGTTCAAGAAGAAACTCATGCACATTTCATAATTTTTCAAAATCTTGTTCTGCTAGCGTGCTTATTGCTGGTACGACATTGTATGTGTTTTCCGAAGTGGAATGAATTTGAAAATACACATATTTACACATTACACATATTTAGCCAAGAGTTTTTCACTGCTATTGGCTGAAGCATCAAATTAGCCCAAATATTAAACAAGAACGCAAGCAAACGTAGAAGATTAAATATTTATGCACATTTTTGGTGCGTTGTGATATTTGTTTTACAAAGTCTTTAAACAGTGCAGAACAGTTTGACTTAACTTGAGAGCTTAAAAAAAAAAAAACAGCTGTAAAGTGTGCTAAAAATGACCACAAAAACAAAAAAATTACGAAATATTGAAATTGGTTTCATTTAATTGCTGTATCTGTCGACATGCACTGTAGCACAATTATCTCAAATGTTACTCACAATTATTAAATTATTGTAATATCTACTAATTTGCCCCTCAGGAAATAATACATTTGTATTGTGTGGTGTTGTTTTAATATTTATCTTAATTCAATGACCTAGATTATAATACCCAATTTAATACATTCTTTTTTTTCCAGCTGTATTTATATTTTTTGTAAATTACTCAACCTTACGATATGTTGTCAGTCTAAAGTGTGACTCATATAATGACAAGGAACCTCATATAGCTGATGTCTTTAATGAAACAGAAACACCAGTTGAGCTGAAATATCTTCAGTCACTTTAATTCTGTCCACACAACACAGCATGCTGCTTAAAGCAAGTGCAGACAGCGGACAGGCCAAAAACTAGGCCAACATGAATTTCATATGACTCTCGCTAAGTACAAGAAAGATGTGTGTGTGTGTGTGTGTGTGTGTGTGGTGGGGGCGGCTGGAGCGAAAAATCGGCAAATCCAACATCATACGCAGTGTGGCAGAGAATGCAATTGGCTGTCTGCATCAGAATAATAATGTGTGTGTGTGTGTGTGTGTGTGTCTGTGTGTGTGTGTGTGTGTGTGTGTGTGTGTGTGTGTGTGTGTGTGTGTGTGTGAGAGAGAGAAAGAGATGAAGGATAAGGTCGACCTAGACTCTCATATCTCATATTCACAATAAAAGAAGATTCTTGTGTATGATCATAGCAGACAACAAAAGCGCATCTCACACACAAAAACACACACCAGAACCATAAAATCAATCAGTATTTTCTTTCTCCCTGCAAATGCAAACACAGGCTTGTGATATATTATGTCCATTTGTCTGTATAATTATTTAAATAAGAAAATTTTGATATAACCTCACTAAATAAATATAATCACACTTCTAAAGGAGCAGAGAGTCTAGACACACAGTCCTTGAAGAGTGTTGGAGGATCTTAAAAGCATATTTTCTTCGTTGCCCTTTTCTATAATACATCCAGCACTGTCTGTAATGGAGAAATAAACTTCTTCTCTGAAAAGGACAGAATAAAAGAAATATGATCGTTTAGCTCGATCACAGAAGAGGAGTTGGACATTTAGTCTTTCCTGCATGGACAAATTTATACTGCCACTGTCACAAACAGACACATACTGTATTCACACACCTACAAGTGACAGAACAAGAACGTGCTGATGTGAAGGTGTTTGTGTCTGTTGTTTGGGCGGGGCGTCTGAGAAAAGGGGCGCGGCCTGTCAGACGCCGTGTGGCGGTTTGATGTTTCTTGTCTAGTTGATAAACATCATCCAGACGTTCGTCTGCAGTGC
This sequence comes from Ambastaia sidthimunki, assembly GCA_036877625.1. NCBI lineage: Eukaryota > Metazoa > Chordata > Actinopteri > Cypriniformes > Botiidae > Ambastaia > Ambastaia sidthimunki. The sequence goes on along the minus strand of JAZGTK010000005.1, from coordinate 288,727 downwards.
CAGACGTTCCACCCAAAGGCAAATCCACTCAAAATGCAAACAAAATGGCGACAGATTCTTCGTTGCTCATGCACAGTTCATCAGTCTAATTGTTCTTTCTAAGGCAATAAAAATAGCAAGAAACTTCTACAGTGTTTTTCTGGACATGCACTAGGGTAATATCATAATTTTTGGGCCATGTGTCATGATATCACCAAGGTTTCCATAAAGCACCTTAGAATTTCTGTAGAATACATTTATGTTTTATTCCTTTTATCTACACTGCAGTACCCAAGACTCCTTTGAATATGTCAAATCAATCTATTCTCAAATACACAAAATAAAGTCAATGCAACACGGACACAAATATACACACAGCCCTTTTTTCTCATGATGGTTTCTTCGCTTGCAAACACTGCTGTGCAAAAGCCCAAATGGAGCTGTAATTCTGAGTTATTCATGGCTGTCTGAAAGGTTTTGATTTAGATTTTTCTGTCTGAAGCTCTTGATTTTGTTCTCAGGAATTTCTTATCCGGTGCAGAACAGCTTATCCAGCACTAACCTGCCGATTAAAGCTTCCAACAGGCTTGTAATGCTCTGGAAAGAACATGACATTTCTGCCAGGACTGGATGTCTAAGCTGAATAGTGACAACTTAGTTCACTACAGTTTATAGGACAAGAAAAAGTTCTGGGACAACTTATCTAGAGAAAGATGTAACTGTGACATCGTGGCTTTACATGATCAAATTCAATTTGGAAAAGAATCATTCTGTGAAACATCAGAACCCGTTTCATTTTAATCTGCTCTGTAGTTGATTGAAAAAATGAAAAACGAAACAGCTACAAGCCACGATCACACAACAATATAAGCAATTGAGTTCTGATAATTGTCCCGTTGACGCTACAAACCATCGAATCCATTTTCAATTTGAATAGAATTTCAACAGCTTACATCCACACAGGTGTCTGAATCATTATATTTGACTCAAGCATCTGTGCTTCACAACCAGGGCGATGGGATCTGATTACTCAGAAAGATGGAGCTCTGAGGGTGGTAGGCCAAGCAAGTGTGCAATACATTACAGTTCCTTGAGGAAAACAAGCATCTCGACTAAAAGATGCTTAAGGTTATTGTTTAAAACAGATCTTCAAACTTTTTTGGTGTCTTCCTGTCCACATATCCCACTCAGATCACTGATTCATTCTCCTGGTGCTCATCATTATCACTACAAGTGAATCAGTCTGTTCTGACCTTGCAAGTATCAAGGACACCCAACCCACCCTACCTATAGGTTACAGCCCAAATGCAATGTATAGACTGCCATTTATAGATTGTATAGATGAATCCATACATGAGAAACTGCTAGTTCACCTCTGATTTATGTATTAAACCTTAAACTATCAGCAAAACCAGATCAAACCCCAGAACATCAGCGCTGACAACAATATTTAACATGACATCCCATAAAACATAAGAGTAGTGTTGTAGCACTTTACTAACTTTAATTTTCCAATTATCTGCGACAAAGGAGTTTGGAATGAAATGTGCTCTATACATTTTACTTAAATTGAGAGCAGCGTTCCATTGCCATCAAACACAGGCAATTTATAGCAGACCATCAAAAACTTCTTCAATGTCAGATTCTGGGCTCTCGTCCAGAGACATCAGTGATTCTGAAGAAGGCTGACGTCAGTTTCCACAATCCCAACTAATGGGGAATGTTCTGAGAATGTTGGCTAATGTTCTTCAATAGTTCTCTCACAGTTATCAAAACATTCTTGTAGTAACATTAGTAGAACATTTTTCTAATGTTATGTTAAAAACACTTTAAAAAGAATTAAAAATGTTTAAATAACGTTCTTATAGCCAAGCAATAATGTTAATACAACATTTACAACATTGGACATTTTGAATGTTCTTAAAACTTTCAAAAGAAAGTTTTAATTTTTTTTTACTTACTGGAAACTTAACAGAAACATTCTTACAACCTAAAATGTTTGGTTTAAAACAGCTTTGCAACATCATAGACATTACATTTATGGAGACTCCCATTAGAAGAGACAAGGGTCTTAATTTTAAAGATGGGGCACTGGCTCCAGCAGTGGTAGAGAGATGCTGGAGTAGACAGATCCAGAAGTAGGTTATAATATCTCTCCAAAACCTCTTTTTTTTCATGAGGGCCTCTCGATTTGAAAAGCTCTCATGACAGAAGGTGCTGCCCTAGTGGACACCTTATCAAGTGGAATGTGGCAAAAGTTTTTAAAGCCAAGATAAAGATATACAGGAAAATCATTGGAAAGATTGAGGTCCAGGCAGAACCTGTAGATATCAGAGGCATTTTCTATGCTGATTGTGGTGGGAAATCTGCAGGACTCGATGGACTCACATGTGACAATGTGTTAAACACAGATGAGAGCACTACACACACACTAGCTGAAAAGTCAATAAAAGATCAAACTAACCAAAACATTAAATACCCAATCACACAGGTAAATGGAATAAAGAAATATGAGCAGTACATGAAATGTTTTCCTGTACTAAAATCAATTAAAGTCTTAGCGCATTACAGCTACAGTAGATCTGTACTGTACAGTAAGATAATACGATAACAGTAATCAGTGTTTCTGCTTTGCTTATGTCCATCTGCCTGAGGATAAAATATGTGCAGATCAAGCTGTGAGAGCCACAGATGTTCAACTCTGTCCTTCCTGTCAGATCAGAAACACACCGAGCGACATTACACAATTCTCCACTGGAAGAGTGTGACTATACATCAGCATGTAAACTTTAACCTACAATTTAAAGCTGATTATTGGTTACAATACTTGACTGGATGCTGGTCAACTGAATAGTTAATTAGGTTTAATGTTTTTGGCAACTTTTTAAATTCCATATTAGACATCATAAACGCACATTAGACATCACAAGCTATTTTTAGTAGCTTATTTTTTTTTGTTTGTCATTATTGTTGCATTTAAGACACAGTGCTCCATCTAGCTGTTTTTAAATGCAAAAGTTATGATAGTTGTGCTAAACGTAATCTATCAACATACGCTGAACAGACTTGCATAACTAATGAGTGAAGGTGACCAGTCGAAACTCCGCCTGCATGCACTTTATTTGTAACAAAACCTTCAGGTTTAATGGAATTCCTGTCTGAAGGTCTTCACGGAAGACAGCGGACACAATGCAAGCTCAAGTTTTCAATAAAAACCAAACTGATGTCCTCAACCATTCACGCTAGCAACGGCTAACAGCGAAGACGCGGCATTGTCACAGGTTAATAAATGCACTTTCATTAAAGCATGAGATCAGCCTTACAGCGGGAGGTAAAGAAGATTACACCCGCTTTGTTCTCATCTGCTGGGATCTCTGAAATGTAAATATACAGTAAATGATTAATTAATTCATTATGCTGATTATCTGCTTGTAAGGGGCTGCTTTCGTATCCGCTTCCTGTGTTGTTGTTTATTTCTGCAGACAAATACGGAGATTCTACAGCCTGTGCTGTGCCGCCTCACAGCTCCCCTGTTGTTCTGACCTCAGACATTACGGATCCTGTGCAAGAAACCTGTGCTGTGACTGTGCTATGCTGTGCCACACTGTTTATTGTTACCTGTTCTATGCATGGCCACATCTTGAATGAAACTGAATGAGAAGTGTAAGCTGTGCTGACTCTGCACACGATCCTGACCTTGGTGATTCTGCAGAGCAGATGTGAATAATCAGATCCCACCGGATGGACAGCTCGTCCACCAGCCAGCGAGAAAGAAAGAGATAGAACGATAGAAAGAAGCTCTTGATCTTGTGTGTACAAACAACATCTTGAAGCAGTGCCTTCATCATCGCATGCGTGTTAAACAAAGCGTGTGAAGACAGTAAACATCTCATTTCAACCAAATTTGCTCGCTGCCATCTGATACACTGATTTACTTGTGGTAAACATCTACTGTGCTTACACCTAAGACGCTTTAGTGTAAAATAACCTATCGACTACGTCCTCCTGTCCAGATCACAATGCTGATCCAATTGGCCGGGAAGCGATGACAACAGTTGGTATGGTGGGAAGCAAGCATCAAAATCCCATGGTGCTGTTTCCACGGTAACAATGATGCTTTGCTAATAGCAGGGGAGTCTAAACGTCGGGCCCTGTGAGGCATGTGCATTACATGGTGGTAGAGAAAAGATAGAGAGAGAGAGAGAGAGAGAGAGAGTGAGAGAACGAGAGCGATGGAGAGAAAGAGAGAGAGGGAAAAATGACAAACAGAGCAGATTGGCTCAGTGTGGCTCTCGCAGGAGACACTGAGTCGTGGGAGGTGAAGGACGACCACGCATCACAGAAAGACAAATAAAATTAGCCCATCATAAGCCATTTCATAACTCCAAAAGAAAAATTTTATCCAAAAAGAAAAAAATCTGTCATCATTTATTCACCTTCGTGTTCTTTAAGACTGTTTGGACTTTTGTTTATAAGTGGAACAGAGAAGGAAATGCAATAAAAGTAAAAAGTCTTACAGGGTTTAGAAAGGCATGAGTAAATAATGACAGAATTTTCAATTTTGGGTGTACTATCCCTTTACAGCAACATATTAAGATACCAATCTAAACTAAACAGGAATTAACATATTACAATATAACAGCCAAAATGACAAAGCCCATTTCTTATCAGAGGGTGAACTCCGCTGCGACGACAACAGTAACTATGTCAGTTCCACAGGGAGCTGTGGGCCCTGCGTACAGTCAGGAAAGTCTACATGCCTCCCTCACTAAATAAAATATGCTGTGACCCTATATGTAGAATATGTGATTTGTCTCAAAATACTGCATACATGTTTCCCAGCACATAGTACAGCTGCAATCGCAGGATCTGCGGGTGTGCCCTTAAAAGACAGCACAAAGGACATCTGTGCCACATCAGAAGTACCCCTATCTTCTTCAACACCTCCTGCGTGTGTCGTTTGTTCTGAAGCTGAGTGATGGGGTGGTTGGCATGCCGCTGTAGGGCCACAAGGTTGAGGACATGTCTAATTACATTCGGGGTCTAACAGCAGTGTTTCACAACATGAGTTCTCTGGTCTGAATTTCAATGGAAAGTAGAGAAAGACTGTACAAATGGGCTTATGAATCTAGCTTGCATAAAACGAGAAACAAGGCCCTTTAGAAAAAGACTTGCCAACGGGCAATCCAGAATCATTCATGTGCAAACTCTTTAATGATTTAGACTGTAGGAAAATAAACATGGAGTCTAAAAAGAACTGGTTTAGAGTGGCCTGTTTTTTCCTGAAATGCATAAGACTGATTTCGGCTCTGTGGAATCGCCAATTCATTAAGGCGATCGGTACATCTGCTCTCCTAAATGGCATTCAGCATCAATCGATTCTGGCTGTACTGAGGCACAAGCAGCGGTTTCAGACAGAGCTGAATAATACATTAGGTCTACCCCACCTACAGCTCTGTATCGGCATTGTGCCAAACGCTAAGCAATGCTTTTCTCTCTCTAGCGCGCAGCGTAACCGCTATAATGTTTGTCGATGCTGTAAAAATCACCATGGCAACCATAGTTGTCGCCACAATGCAATACCACGCATAACAATTGTGGTTAGTACTGTAACATTATGATAGATTAATGCAAAATTTCCTTCAAACAACGCGAGATGCTTTTAGAGGTCTGTTAGAAAATATTTTGATATTTGAAGAATCACTCATCTATTATGGTATAATAACAAACATACAACTAGAGAAAAATGTAGTAACTATGACATTTTGACGGAACCAAGGTTACCATGGTATTTTCAAGCTCCGTTTAGTTTGTGATGGCAAGTGACCCGTTTAAACATTCACCGCGTGCTTTACGTTTCATTCAGAACGAAAAGCTCGGACCCCTGTGCAGTCACGTGACCCGCCAGCAGATGCAGCCTGCAGGGAAAGCTCGAACCTTCCCCGTGGTGTTGCTGCGCTTCTCTTTACGGTTTAAATCGCGTTGGCTCGAGGTTTCGGAGCAGAGCACCACTGCAGCAACCCCCACCCTTCTCCTCCTCCGCCACCTGCTTCCACATGCACGGCTACGGGAACTCTGCATCCCTGCGCATAGAGCGACTGCTGCGGCATCCCTGCGACTGACATATTTCTAAACACTGATCCAATGGACACTTTGCGTCACGTATCAAAAGACTAAATCGCTTTATCATCTTGCAAATGCAAATTAAGCTCCTACAGTCTATATAGTGCATATAACGCAACCTGCTTGCATTAGTACAGAGGCCTGACTCAGCCAATAGCAATTATTGATAACATCCCTTATCAGTAACATCCCTTCCCTCAGACAATGATGCTCCGTGTATCCCATGCAGCGGGCATTACTGAATCTGTGTTAATACGTTTTTTAAGCCGTTTCATAACAAGAGTTAACATTCCCTTAAAACCCGCTTTAATCCACCAACAAGCCTGTGGCCTCCGCGATCAAAACAGCCGTAACTAACGTATACCGATGCAAACGGGACAAAACAGGTGCCAAAGACACAAGACAATGTTAAAGCCTAAAATAATGAGCGAGACAGACGTGCACCGAGTATTAAATACACCCACACTAGCAGAAATAATCCACGTACGCCCGCGTCGGTTACCATCGGGCACCAGTCGTATTTACATACAAGAATTAAGGATTTGCATTTGAAAACGAAGAGTAATATATGGCCCATAGTCATTATTATGACATACAGGCAACAAACAGCATCCCGAAACCGTGTTCCGCAAAAATAAGACATGCATTCGCTTATTTGGCGAGTCATTGCGATCGCAGGCCGGCGTGTTGATACAGTGATCAATTCTGTACAGAAAATAAAAGTAGCAACCTGCGGGCCTCTGTGTAACACGCTGGGAAATGAATTATGTGTACAATATTTTGTCCCTATAAACTGGAGCTGGCAGTAATGAATGTGACTGAAGTCAACAAAAGACCGGGTGACGTTTCTCTGGGGGCTATTTTCATATTTGCATTGTGCTTTAGTGCATCTGATCACCTGGATCCCTTATAATAAAGAAATAAACTCTCATATGACATCATATCCTATAACAGATGCGTTAAATAAAACGTGCATTCAAATCCAGTAATTTGTTATGTTGCTTACCAGATTTAAAACAGTCTCCACAATATCTCTGTTGCTAACCTCCCCGACCTGGATCAAACCGATGAGCACGGCGAATTTCATCTTGATATTCCGGATCGGAACCGAGGGGTTTATCACCCCGGCCGGTAGAACCACAGCGCCCGATCCAGACACCATCATTTCCCCGGTAACAGAGCCCGTTACGACTTGCTGCCCCGAACCCGGTGGCGGTGGGGCTACTCGGTCCGTGAGCGAGGCGGAACCCGGTGGCAAAACCGGTTTCTCGCTCGACATTTCCGACCTGAATCCCGAATAGGAGCGGTCGCCTCGGTCTCACCTGCTTTCGTATCACCGATGACCGAGCAGCAGCATCAAATACAAATTAAGGAAAATTCAGGATGGGCTGTTTCGTGGCTGTCCTGCTTCCTCCGGGATGCGCACATCCAAACGCGATGCTTACAGGACGAAATGATGTCTGACGTTTGGCGAAACGGTCCCTCTCTGCTCCCGTTGTCAGCCGAAGATCGGTGCGGTGTCGGGCTGTGTTGTCTTTCTCAGGACGCCATGTTGACGCCCCCTGTCTGCGGGAGCGCTCACCACGCCTGCGTGCTGCTGCCGCCTGTCAATCAAGAGGCGGTAACCAAGCAGGAGCACGTGCACGGCTCTCATTAATAGTCATACTAGCATTACACGAATTTGGTAATAAAAACATGTGCAATAATTCATAAATAATACCTACTAATATAAACTCCACTGATGAGACATAATCTGATATATTTCCCCTCTTGCTCTATCTTTCACACAGCCCTGAAAGTTGATACATATCTGATATTATATTATTATATTATTCAAATATAGTTGTCGGTTTCAAAATCCAAAATTCATCTTTTAATACATTTTTGCAAATAACTGCAGTCTTGTGTATTTCTTGTTTTTTGTTGAATATTGTATTATCTCCCAGTTGTCTGTTTCAAAATCCAGTTAGAGCCTTTAGTCTTAATTTTTTTAGTATATTTGAGCAAATAACTGCAGTTTTGTGTATATCTTGTTTGTTGTCATTCACATATGTTACAGCTGTCATTGGCCACTCTCCTCTGTAGACATCAATCAGTCATTGAACAAAACCCATTGTGGTGGACCACCAGACACAGCGCTTAATCCCACACACACTTATCTTACTGGAGCTTCACTGTGCCTGTCATTCAAAGAGAATTTCCACTGTGATGTGTTTTAGCACTGCAGCAGAAATCTGTGAATGGGGACGTGTGCTCTCCTCTCACAAAGACACACGTCCAAGTCCTGCCTCATTTTATCCTGGATAACGGTTTAAAACCTGCCTGAATGAAAGTGAGCTTTGCCTAAGCCTTTCTGCTCTTTTCTTCAAACTGTATTCTCTCTCTCTCTCTCTCTCTCTCTCTCTCTCTCTTTTTCTCTCTCTCGCTCTCTCGTTCTCTACTTCTTTCTCTCTGTCTCATCCTCACTCATTTGCTTGCAACTCGTTCTCTCAAAATAGCATCAGATCTTTTAAAAGCTATTGCTGACACACAATCTTATATAATCTTATATAAGGGCTTTTCTATAGGAGACGAATCCTGACAGCAGAATAAATGTGTTTCATTTTCCAGAGCTCACAATTATCAATAGAGCCTTTACATTTTTTTATAATCTTTTTAACATATATTGTATGATGGTGCGGAGTTTTATCTGACTTGTTTTTGCTTATCATGGAGTCATTTATCTTCTAATTGTAAAATAGTGTTGGTGTCTTTACCAACATTCTCAGCCCAAGTGGGATAAGAAAAACGGTAGAGAGGGACACAGTTCCTTTTCTAAATGATGGAGAGATGGATATATGTAGTGAAGAAGAGGAGGAGGGGTGGTGGGGGGATGGTCTCTGCTCTGAGGAGGAGGGGAACAGAAAGAACTGGCAGCTGGATAGTGAGGAAGAGTCTTTGGCCAACACAATGGCTGACAGGAGGCTGAGTTTGCATTCAGAGCATCACGTTCAGTCACCAGACTGGAAACCTGCTAAGCTCAGACACGCCACTGCAGAAGCATGAGCAGCATCTGTTAAACGCCTTTCAGGAATTTAAACGGCAATACTTTTTTGATTTAAACATAACTATTTTTAAAAACATCTTTTTATTACACCGAAACAGGAGAGAATGACGAAACTATTGTTGAATTATTAGGATTTGATTAGATCTGTGACCTGAAAAAAGTTATTTTAGAGGCGGAACCTCTGAATGTCATTGCCTTACATGACATATAAATATTATTCTGACAAACATTGAAAACAAATGAATATTTTAAAACATAACATTTAGAACGAGCTTAGTCAAGATATGGTATTGCACTAAACTTGTGTCAAAATAACACAAGTAGCTTTTAGTTAGTAGTTGTCTGTCTCAGGGTGTTAACTCAAAAGAGTGTGGCAGAAATGTTTTCTTAAGTTTAGGGGGCCTAACTTGAGCGTTTGCATTGTTTGACTACAGGGAATGTCATAAACATGCCATTATTTTACCTTCTGTCAAAGAGAAGGAAAAGCTCCTTCGTGTCCATTTCTGGGATGAAAAACACTTTGGAAAGAGGGGGGAGCGTTTGTTTAAAATAGCTCACAGCTCACCACCCGCCCACATCTACTTGTTCCCGTAGAGCGTGTGGGTTTGACAGACAGGTCTGTTCTCAACGCGGCTCTGATACTGTGTGCTGGACTCAACAACAAGCAAAACACAAGAGCTTCTGAAATCGATGGCTTACAAATATAGGTTTTATGATGTCAGCATGTCTCACCATTCTACACTTACATTTGTTTACACAACACTTTCCCTCCAAACTGATGTACAAGAAAGTATTGTCAACAAAATTTGTGCACTTTCTAAAATAATATGCCACATGCCATATGTGAGTGCCATTATGCCACTACACCACAATGTTTTGTGTGGTTACTAGGGCTTTATGTGGTTGCTAAGGTGAACATGGTTAATGATAAGAATTAGATTCTAAAAAAATAAGTTTTAATCTCAATTTTTCATAACAAGCCATGCAAGTTTGAGAGAAGAATAAAAAATTAACATGAATCAGGCCTTTAAAATCATTTAGATGCTTGTTGTGTCATTTCTGACTTTTGGCATGTTTATTTAACTTTTCATTAGTAACAAAATGACATGCAACATATTAGCAAAATGTTGTTTTATTTACTTGTATATTTATTTATTTGTCTATCACATACATTTGCTTTGGCATCTTGAACAGCTGTTTTTTGGGTATCACAGGTCAGCCGTGTCCCAGTGGGCATAAAGTGTGTGTGTGTTTGGGGGAGGGGGGGCAGGGACCCAGCTGTTACTGTTCTTTTTCATTTGGCATGTGAATTGGAGATGAATTAGCTTTCTAAGACACAGACGTGTACAATATATATGTTTTGCGTGCTGCATTATGACAGGAAGATGAAATCGGCGGGTTCAGTGGCAAGACGCGCATAAGAAACTTTTAAATAGAAGCAACTTCCTCCAAATGCAAACAGCCTGTCACTCCTAAACCACTTCAGAGAAGATTAAAAACAGTGACCAGAGATGTTCTTTTGAACGAGAGAGAGAGAGAGAGAGAGAGAGGGTGGGATGACAGTGCAAGAAAGAATAAAGAGATAGAGGATGTCGACCTGTCACTTCACAGTTTCACTTTGTCTGTGTACATCTGATGCTGAACACCAGCAGAGAAAATGAACGAGCACAAAGAATTTAAATGACATGTAACAGCCACACACACATGCACAGGTTTGTATCACTTTAATTATTATATGTTATATAATGTGATGATTCTATATTATATGACATATTACATATATTATACAGTAACTCTATTGATTTTATATTATATTAGTTTAAAAAATAAATGCATATACAATAAACATATATAGCTTGAATGTCGTCATTAAAGCAAAAGAACATTCATATATTTAAACTCATATATACCACTTTGTTTGTCTCACAATTTTCATTTACACACAACCCCAATGATTTGTTAGTTATACGACATCATCCTTTTCACACCAAAAGGGCTGAAACAAACATTTTAACTGCTTTCTATTGTGTGATAATCTGAAAGAATGCTTTTATTGCTCTCTGTTTCTCTCTGCTGTTGAGAAGGAGGCTGTTGTTCATTGATTACTAAGCACACACTAAACACAGAATGCAGAAAATATCACACACACACTTTTATTGTATATCCACCCCATCAAAATCCCTGTTTGTAAATGCTGTTGGCCGGTAATAGCTGTAAAAGGATTTAAGCATTACCATCATTTTGCACACGTATTATGGTAATACTATAGTATGTTAATACCACAATGTACAGAAATGATTTAAAACTCATTAGTATGGTATTCACAGCTTTCATATATACAGGATTCTGTGAGCCCTCACACAGCTCTGTGTAAATGAATATCACAGGAACTGGTGCTTGTCTGACGGTGTAAAAGGTTTGGCTGATGAGAGGTCTGGATAATTGGTCACATCCTGGAGTAGATGTGATTCAGAGAATGTGTGTGTGTGTGTGTGTGTGTGTGTGTGTGCGTGTGCGTGTGTGTGTCTGATTGAAAGACAGTCATCTGAAAGACTGGGCATACTGTAAGATGAAAGCTTTAAATGGATGGATTGTTCCTAGAATAACACAGATAATAACAGATATTTCCAAGAATGTCTAATGCATTTTTCCAAAGCACAGAAAGCTTGTAATGAAATGGTTTGCACAACAACAAAATAATATAACAATAGAATAAAAGCCTACAACAAAATAATTATATATAACACAACTGAAAATATGTATAATTCATGCAGGTCTGGAGTATTCATTATAATTAGCAGATAGCTTTACATTTCCTAGAAAATGATTTAATATTCCGCATGCGTCATTGACAGCGTGCAAGCACAGTGTGACTTCTTATGGGAGAAAGTGTGTGTGTGTGTGTGTGTGTGTGTGTGTGTGTGTGAGTTTTGAGAGCGTGTTTTGGTGCCATCAGCCGGAGAGATGAGAGAAAGCACAATGAATCATAACGGGACACGAGACGAGATTAATTATGCTTAATTATACAGAATTATTACGTCACTGGATAGCCCACAGTGAACTCTCATTGGTCCAGAAAACGCCGCTGAGTCAACATGTCCTAAACAGATGTGACTCAACAAGTTTTACAGTGTACTATAAAGTCAGTTGCGTGTTCACACTGAACGTGTAAATGATGCCCGACAAAACAAACTCACACCAAATCCATTATACAGCTATGTGGATTTTAAACTAATGAGATTTTACTACTTCCCAGTGCAACAGAATGAAAACATGTCGCGGTTTCTTGCATCGTTTCTGGTTAGGACGCAAAATAGGATTGTTTTATCATTTATCACTTTATGAGATTCCAACATAACACACCGCTCCCATTACAAACAGCAAAACTGTCTGCATTGCATGTGCGTTATGTCATTTTTAGAAAAGCATGAGAAAAAAGATTACGACCCTTCGTTTCAACAGAGGAATTTTAAAACACAAATGCATGTGGCTTTTGGTTCAAACCTGGAAACCCAAAAACAAATGCATAACCTCAGAGATACATTAAACCATAAATCAGAATAATATCAGCAACAAAACAACACGCAGTTCGTGCGGCGCATGTCGAGGAGGAAAAATATAACAATTCACTGATAAAGAAAGATGAGTTCAGTGAGTTTCATCCAGCTGCTGAGAAAACACCGAGATTCAATCCTGTCACCCGTACAGAATACAAATAGCCCGACTATTGTGAAAAACGGAAACAAAAGAAAAGAAAATAGAGGAGAGGGCATGAAGGGCCAGAGGACAGTGAGCAAATCTGTGACATGAATAAAACGGTAGCCAAGGCAACCGCATTGAACATGTATTTATTTCTCCTGTCTTTGACTCTATAAATGTACAGTTCTGTAGACATTAAGGATGGATCCAGACATCAGATTGGCACCCTGTCAAGTCTAAATGCATGAGAGGGTGAAAATAAATAGAAGAAGGTGATTTTATGCCGTCTCTATATTGCAGATTTATAATAAACCTGTATAGCTTTCCTACAGGGTGCATGTTATGAAGGACAGTAATTACTATGTAAGCATGTAAATTTCTACATATTTCTACATAATTGTCGCATTATGTTTAGTCTATGTGATGTAAGCTGGTAGGTCTGCTTATGAAATTAATGGTTTTGCTTTGTAAAGGCCAGACTAGACATTATCCTGTCCACAGTGTAAAAACACCCATGTGTCTTCCTCTCCCACAGACACACAAACATTAATAATTCATATATTTGATCTTTTATTTATTAATGACCTTATTGCTGTGGTCAGATTTGTCAGTTAGGGAAATCAATGTTGCTATTTATGTTTTTCTATTTCCTTAATCAATTACTGTGTGATTGTATTTATGTTGATAGCAAACATTTACACTGAATATTTGGGTTAAAGTGAAGGATTTAGTCAGCTGGCTATTTATTGCCATATATAACCAATAAAATACATACAAAATCACTTTTCTTTTTTTAACGTTTTTTTAACGTTTTTGTTACGTTGCCACAGGAAAACAGTAACAACGAGAATAAAACAACATAACTGTTCATACACAAAAATAAATGCACATATAATTTTAGAAACAGCTTATGGCTGATAACGATGAATTAATAGAATACGACCTTCTTTAGGTGAAAAGACCTTTCACTGTTTTTATATTAGCTAATGTTGATAAATGGTCCACAGTAAATGTCCTCTACTTTCCATTCCCCTATTTACTGAGACGTATTATTCAAATTGTTTGGCTCGATTATTCTTTTGTGACACTTGGGTTCTGAAGAGCTTGGACACGTTGTGTGACCTTTGAATAGTACTGTTACTGTCTACTGTTTGTTAATGTCACTCTGATATATGTATATACTGCTCATAGGACATAAACATCTTCAGGACACGTCCAAGTTCAAAGTAATGTGGTGTATCCATAGCGCCACCTGGTGGAGTTAAAGTAACGATTCCACAAGCCTGTTTGTAATTTGTTATAACAAATCTGCTCTTTTACACGACTCAGACCAATTCATTTCTATAATCACTTTGCATCGTACGTATTCCTTTGTACTACTTTAAAATCTATTCAAATAAAGTGTTGGGTCATTTTTCCCAAACTAAAATATATCCCTCACAAATACAGAAAACATTATCCATTGAGGTTTTAAACTTCACAATGTTCAAATGTTGCGGATTTAAATAATCCTCACCACAACTAACAGCTGAACAATTAATTTAACATATTAATATGAAGAAAAACAAGTAGAAAATCGATCAATCTGCCAATCAGCCTTATTTATGTACAAAATATACACAGTGAATTGTATTTACACATGTACACACAAACACACACAAATGTACAATGTGAATTGACGCTTCTTAGAAGCAGTGAAATGAATTAATGTCCCAGACATCATAGAGTGACACAGCAACATAATAATATTAATAATAGTAATAATAATAAATGCATTAAAATGGCATATTTGCAACAAACATTGCAACTGTCTATATTATTTACAATTTAGCTTGATTTTATAGTCTTTCTTTTTGCATTGTCAGAGCACAATACTGGTGCATTTATCATGATAATACATTATTGCTCACCTGGGACAATGAAATCAAGGAATATTATGACAATAAACAACATTTCTTAAAACGAAACCTGGAAACAATGTGGACTGATCAGGTAAATACTTCACATCAATACATAAAAAAAAAAATCACTAACTTTAGCTTCATTGACATGAGTTTTAAATAAATGGAAATAGAGACAAACGTACCTAAATTTAGTCAAGAGGGTGTCATGAGGACGCAGTGGTTTCATCTCAACTTCACTAAAGCTGCTGTGTTTTAATTAGCATGTTGTGTGAGATTAGCATTAGTGTTTTTCACATCTGTGTGTGAGTGCTGTAAGCTTTGCTCTTTTTAAAGCTGTCTGCTGCAGTTAACCGGACATACAAAAGTTTACACAACAGGAAGCAGCATTACGACACGAGCTTCACGCTATGGTGAAGTCCTTCTATCACTTTCTCAGTGATATCTCTTTTTCCATCTCTTTTTCTCATCACAATCCCCAACTTAACAAACACTAGCATTTCAGAAGCGGCAGTTTTAAACAGCTGCATAAATGTACATGTAATAAACACACAAAATAACTGAAATGCCCAATAATGATCTAAAACAATTCCCAAAGACACAGAAGGTGTACTGAACCACACTAAAACTTTCACTTTCTCTTTCTTCAATCTCTCCTTTCTTTGCCATTTCTGGAGGTCTTGTTCATATTCTGCTAACCAACATTCCAGGTCCTCCATGTCTGGCTCCACACAGTTTTCCCTCTCAGAGTTTGGTCTCTGGGCCCTCTGGATCCACAGTCTGAAAGGAATTGCGGATATGGGCGGCCTCAGTAGCACAGAGATGGCCAAAGGCTTTGTTGTACCACTCTGGAGACTTGCCCCTGATATACAGCAAATACATTTACAGTTAAACAGTATTCAGTATTCAAATAGTGTATTTTTTAAGGTTTAAGACTAGTATTACATACTACATGTAGTACAGTACATGATATGCAGCTTTGAAATCACTAAATGGAAGAAGGAATTTTTAATGAATCAAAAGATAATTCTGCTCAAAAGCAACATTAAAGAAACAAAGACAATACCAAAACATGCCTTTTAAATTAAAGGGGCAGTTCACCAAAAACATGACCAAATGTTTTACTTTTGTCATTCGAAATGCATATGATTATTTTTCTCACATGCAACTTGGTGATTTGTTGTCTTTTTTGGAGCTTTATATAATTTTTATTGGTCCAGCTTTTGGTCAGGTCTGGAAAGACAGTGATAATACAGTGATAACATAGCAGGTAGTATAAAAAAAACTAGAATTTTATTTTTTGGTGAACTGTCCCTTTAAGAGTTATTTTCAGTGCACCTACTTTAGATCAACTCTGCATATGTGTGTGAGTCTGGACTTGCCAGAGCCACACGGTTCCAGCAGATACTGTGACTCCAGAACCACCCCTCTCACCCCACCCAGCTGCGGGCTGTCCTCATGATCGATCGATACCGACACCAGCACACACATACCTTTCCACAAATCTGTCCTCCATGTCCTAAACAAAAGACAAACAAACAATTACAGAAAATCTAAACTAGGACGAAAACAAGGACGGACAGCTGAGGGGTCTCAGAAGAAATCGCTTTGCCCAGCACAAAGCTGATTAATTTTTAAAATGATGGGATTCATCTAGAATGCTGTCAACCAATCAGATTGCTGGTTGCTTCACACAGCTGCTTATTTGTCAAAAGATATAATTATGTGTTAGATTGTCCTGCAGTGACTTTCTAGTCACAACCTGGGTGGCCTAATTTGCTTTGCCTAAAGCATTTAGCTCGAATTAACACAGACATGCAGTTTGAACAATGGGCGAGTATGAACCTTTCAGTAATATTCCAAGAACTCCCAGTTGTTCAGCGCGGGAATGCGAGACCTTTTCATGACATCAGTGTTTAGAGAATCACAACCACCAAATGACGCACACAAGCTTTCAGAGAGCTCAAATGAAACATACGCCTTCATTACCACAATAATGGTGTAATCACTTCAGCGCATTCAGATACTTGCTAATGCATTAAACGCATTAAATGCATTAAATGTCCAGGACACACATATTAAACTATAAACACAAAGTTAGCACACAGAATCAGACAATGCACATACTCGGTTATAAAACAGTAAATTTGTACTTTGCACAAAATATATTAAAACTTAAATGGCCTTAGAAACATGAATTTTGTGAAACTTTGCATAAATACGCAACCCGTATTCAGTTATAAAAAAGACATTCAATGTTTGCCCAAAAATCTCACCTGAGCACCACAAAGTCTCTGCTGGGGTGAGGGGCCATGCTGTTGAGCACATACTGATACACCTCAGTCTGTCTGTCCAGAGTCTCCAGAACTCTCCACTGCAGCAGGTTACTGTCCCACAGGTGGCGCTCTCTCACAATGCGGTTCAGCACTACAGATGGAGGAGCCTCCACCTCCACAGACACACGCCAGCGCCTCAGCGGGGTCCCGTCTCCCACCTGTCCGATACAACATGATGGACTTATATTCCTAAACACATTTTTTATAGCTGCATCATTACACCATCAATTTGACTATTATTTCCTGAAAACCTACTAATTGAATTCACATGAAATGTTTTATTTGTTGCTTAGGTAAAAATATGATAACGGTCTATAAATAAACACAATTACAAAAATGCTAATTAAAAAATGCTAAAAATACAACAAAAATT
Organism: Ambastaia sidthimunki; assembly: GCA_036877625.1. NCBI lineage: Eukaryota > Metazoa > Chordata > Actinopteri > Cypriniformes > Botiidae > Ambastaia > Ambastaia sidthimunki. The sequence continues at coordinate 271,270 of JAZGTK010000005.1, read as the reverse complement.
AGAAATAATATTAAAATACTAATTGAAAACAGAAAAAATAGTAATCTATACGAGTGTAATATTAGTACTTATGATATCATAAATTAGGTATTTCTATATTTTTATTGTGTCATGTTTGTAATTTGTACTCCTACCTTTTTGAATGAGAGCTCTGTGTTGTCAATGTTTGGTCTGGTCACCCAGCCCTTGTTCTTATCTCTGGTCTCTTTAAGCAGGTTCTGTATCAGGCTCTCCAGGTATGAATGATAGGAGCTCTCCTCTTCTTCCTCCTCTTCCTCGTCTGGTCGTGGTTGCTGTTTACAGAGCTCGTCTAAAGAGGGCGCCAGCAGCTCAGCTTCCATGTATGAGTTCCTGGACTGAGAAACCATCTCCTGAGGGATCTACAGAAGACATTTAGAGACGTCTGCTGTTGGCTGTCTGTTCAGCTGGATTTGATTTCATGTATTTACACATTCTTACATACACAACTATTAAATGTGAAAGAAAATGAAAACACAGGAAGTGTCTCGTACCTCAAACAGGTGATTGCATTCAGCAATCATGTGGGAAAGCCCTTGAGTGGCTGCAAGGTTCTCATTCAGGTCCTTTTGGTCAGGCTGTCCTGTGGCATACTTCCTCTGAATAGACCTGAATGTGATAAAACATCCATTCTGATATACATTAAATAACATTAAATGACTGTATGTAAGTTTATACATATACCAGTACAAGCACACACACACCCGTGAAAAGACTAATTTAATCCATGATGGGACAAGCTGGTTTACGCTGGTTAGTTGGGTTGGGTGATAGTTCACTTATGCATTAAACATATTTGAAACCAAATGCATTCCGCGTCTCTGTTACCTCGGTGACAGGTTATCATTCTTCATGATGTTGAGGTGGAAGAGAGATGGAGCGAGACACACTGCCAGGTTCATAGGGGTCATCTGGTTCTCCTCAACGGATGAAGTGACGTCCCTCAGGAAGCACAGCAGGGTCTGAAGAACCTCACGGTTTTCATCGGCCATCAGCATGATAGCAGCCTGGACCGCCTGCAAGCGCTGCTCTTTAGGAACATCTGCATGGACAGACAGGAGCATTGAGTGTGAGAAGCAGTCGCTGTAGCTCAACTGGGAGAGCATGGCGCTAGCAACCCCAAGGTCACGGGTTTGATTTTCAGGTAACACTCATAAAATGTACGGCTTGTATGAACTGAGGCGCTTTGGGATTAAACGTATGTATTGATTGTGCTCATGGAATCAATCAGAAGATCTTACATTGGTATATGTGAAGAAAGGTCTCTCCCATCTTGCTGGTGAGGAGAGGTTCAGGCAAGTCTCTGAAGAACTGTTTGACCATGTCGGCCACGTCATATGCACACTGGTCATCGTAGCTCACATTTTCTGGAGAGCTTTCACACATTTGCCGCAGAGCCTGAATCCGAGACTTCACCCCGGATTTACGGAAAAGCCCGACCTGAACCAAAAGACAAAACATCGATTTTTTTTACACAGGGTTTTACACTATGGGGTTACTTAGGTGTTCTGAGTGGATTTAAACCATTGCTATTTAATTGCTAGGGTTATTTGGATGACTGTCAAATATGCCCACCTCCAAGTTTTTACAGAAGTCCTTCTTTGTACATTTTTATAAAATAAAAGAGTTAAATGAAGTGAAGAAGTTCTATTTTTATCTTAATTACTTGACATGGAGAAAAAATGATGATGAGGGTTTGTAAACTTGGCTTTTCTATCTATAGAATATGGACCAGTGGTTGGAATCACACAGTAGTTTTGAACCCATCAAACTTTTAATAACAGACTTTGCAATAACTTGAGCCATGACCGGATCAGAACCTTATAATCAGTCTTGCGAATGTAAATGGGACTGTGTACCTGGTCCAAACACTGACTCCTTAAAAAGCGCAGAGCGATCTGTAGACTTATGGGCAGAGGATGTCCATACCGCTGCACATGGACAATCAGAGGAACTCCAAACATCATCTTATCCTTATAGTCTGGGCCCTTCATCCTTTTCATAAACTTTGGAACTGACCTAAAAATGGAGACACACAGTGTTATGGGTGGGTTGTGTTTTTAAATGTGGTTTGAAATGCTACTTTCCAGAACTCTATTTCCAGAATTGTTTTTCTCATTCATGTATGAACGTGTTTACAGTATGTGTGTACAGTATATAAACAATGCCTATCTGAGTGTGTAGGATCTACAATAAGAGGCTTGATTATATATAATACAGTAAGGAGTGTGACAGGAAGTGAGCCAGCTTTAGAGCACAAAGGACGTAGCAAATTAAACACACTGAGTAGGAGTTCAGAACTGTTATTTTAAACAGAGGAATGCTTGACTGAGAAGATACTTTGACTGGTCTGTCATTTGATAAGAGCAAAGTTTCCGTCAGAACTAATGATACACCAATACATTTCATCAAGAAATTCCCCACACAGGGACTTTCCAGGACTAATCCTGTCACTTTAGAAGACTTATAGTGAAAGTGAAAGTGACATGTTTTGTCAGATATGGTAACCCATACCCAAAATGTGACCTCTGCATTTAACCCACCACTGGTGAGGAGTGAACACACACTGCAAGTCGTAAACACACACATGCTATCACTGCAGCCCCCGGGGAGCAATCGGGGGTTAGGTGCTTTGCTTAAGGGCACTTCAGTTGCTACCTGCCCGTGCTGGAATCGAACCAGCAACCTACTGATTACAAGCCCAACTTATTAACCAGTAGACCACAACTGCCCCAGGTACACTAAGAAGCTGTTTGTGTAAATTGTTTTGGAAGTCTTGGTAATACTTTCAATGCAGAATATTTTATTTCATGTTCTTTGTCCTTGTAGTAGCAAAAGACTTACAAATGTAAATAGAACTATATGGTTTTCTAAGTCTCTAACGTGTTTGTAGGAAACTCACCAAGTCCAGCCATGTTTGTTAGACATGGAGTATTTCTCCATGATAGCAGTGAGACGCAGTAATGAGAACTTCTGCAGCAAGCTGAGCTGGCCTACTGATTGGCTAGATATCTGTAACGAGATTCCTGATTGGCCCAGAAGGTTTGACATCCTAAAGCTGGGCCACCTAAAACTAGAAATAAAACATGAATGAAACTGATAATTTAAACCACTTATTGTAAATAGAAACAGCTGTCATTATGACAACAATAGAAAAAAAGGCAAGTTTTTAAAAGGGCCAGTCACAGCATTTAAAATGCCCACTGAAGTCTCACCGTGGACGTGTGAGAGAAGCTCCCACCCCTGAGTCTCTCCTCTCTCTGGTGCTGGAAGTGTCCGTGTCATTTAAAGAAACCCCATCTCTGTTATTATCATTCGATGTGGTCAGACCTTCTACTGCTGATGTCCCCTCAAAGTCCAGTGTGATTTGACTGGAGGACTGGTTATCTTTAATCCTCTGGTCATGCACACTGTCACCACTGCCCTCCCCTTCACCTTCTGGCAAGACACTTTTGGACCAGTGGTCAACAATCTGCTGCAGGCCATTTACATGCTGCAGAATGTCATCTAAGTGCGGGAATATATCCTCCTTCTCAAGGTCTAGTAAATCTCCTGTGCTTGCATACAGGTGTGAGCCGGGCACGTTGTCATATACGCTGATCCGACTTCCCCGCGGACAGCAGCGCGTCACGGGTCGGAGTTCCTTTCCGCCGACTTTCCTGTTCCTCAACGGCTGCTTTTCAGAATCCAGAACCTTCCAGCTTTTGTGGTCCTTACTAGCTGGTGCCAGACTTTCAATGGACAGAGCTTTGGGAAATGTTCCAGGCTTATGATCTTTTGGGATGTGCACCAACAGCTCCTCATAAGAGTGGGATTCATTTTTCCGGCTTTTTTCTACCACTTTCCTCCTCTGGGGGGTGCCTGACAGAACGTCGATATCCTCCAGGTAGACGCCTGCACGTTTGCCAGGGCTGTGAAACCTGGAGCCCCGGCTTATGGTGTTTGGTGTGCTTCCGGCACTACCGCTGGTCTCTGATTGGCTGCTTGCCTCGCTGCTGGCAAGCGAATTTGGGCAGTTGTTAGCGAGTGGCATATTTTCAGTGTTTAGAGGCTCGCCGTTGAAAATTTGAACACAGCGTAGAGTTTTTAGCGCTTCAGGCTCGCTCTGCAAAACTGGACCACTAATAACCAAAGAGCGTCGCTCAGACCTGCCCATCGACGGTCCCCAAGTCCGACCCAGTGTCTCCATCCTCCGCAGGAAGTCTTTGGCTCGCGTGCGTCCGCGTCGCCTGCTCTTGGCAGGAAGTGAACTGTAATGAGGCAGATCTCTGGGTAGGTTCAGGGGGGCGAGCGAGGCAGAATCTGGCATGGCGCTCAGTGAGTCTTCACTGTGGAGGGAGCAGATCTCTGGCTCGCTCAGGTCGGTCAGAATGCTCTCACTGCTCACGGTGGTACGCAGACCCTCCCTGACCTCAGAGGGGCTCCGCTCCTCCGTTCTACCCAGAAGGTAATCAATGTCCTGCAGACGTGACCACCGACGACTGTTCCACTCAAATGTCCATCTGTTGCTGATGGCCAGCAGGTCCTCCTCATCAGAATCCTCACTCTGCATGAAGAAAACACAGAACTTAGCTTGACAAATGACTAAGTGGATATTTTAGTTACACAGCCATTGCTATGTTTAAACGATGCCAACGTAAAAAAAAAAAAAAACTTTTAGCTTGTTTTAATAGGACAGTAAAGGCTGTAAACTTGCAGTTTACATGAGATTAATCATGATTAGTTTGGGATGAGGTTTAGCAAGGCAAATGATCTTAATCTAATCTAAATTTGCCTTGGAACATGCTTAAAAACTAACAGTGTTACACACACCATTTTGTAGTTTCACGCTTTAGTTGCCTTAACACAACTGACATCTTGACACAGAGACATTGTAACATCGTTGTACAGATGTTACTAAATCATTGTGCAGATTGTAAAGCCCAGACACATAAACTCCCAGCACAGGAAATGGATCCTCTTTTATCACAGCATATATTTTTACTCATTTCCTATTACTAATATCACAGACCTCATGCATTTAGCTAAGTAACATTAATGATGTCAAAAGAGGCCTGTGGTATTTTAAAATGTCAGAAAAAACATCCCATAAGTCATATAAGAGGGTTTGGGAATTTTAGCCAACACAAGAGGACACAAACATAACAAAGATCAAATCACTGTCTGGTTTCACTGGAGACACCCAGAAAACACCCGTTTCACATGCCCTGGACATCAGGAGGGTCAGAAATCACATACAGGATAAAACACACAGCTAAGAAACTGTTAAGTATCTTAAGTGCAAGTTGAAATGTAACCCCTAAATAAACAGATGTGTGACTGAAGATTAAACTGACACTTTAATAGTAAAAGACAATATAAATTCTGTTGACTGCTCTTGAATGTAATCTGCTTCGTGTTAATCAGTTTATAGAGCTAAAGAGCCCAAATCCAGACAGATTTTCTGTGAATAAATCTTTATTTCACAAACATACAGTTTTTTTTATTTTAAATCCAATTTATTTAATTTAACACTCATTTAATTAAGAAAACATTACAGTAATATAGATAATTCAATAGAGCCGGGTGAAGTCCAGGTCATATTTCAGTCCAAATTGAGTTACATTTTGCATAAAGAAAATTAATCTTATTTATAGGACCACTGAGATTCTTGCATTGTAACTTTATTTTCATGACAGTAATACAATAATGACCTTCCTGTCCAGGTACAATAACATCATTAAAGTTAAGTACAAGAAAGATTATTATGGTGCATACCACAATTATTGACAACTGCCATAAAAATACAGAAAACAACTTTTAATTTCTTAGAATTTCTAGTCAAAAAATTATTCTTCTTTCATTTGATTTTGGGGTACAATATTACCTGGACATTGCTTGGCCAATTCAGAAAATCACCCTAAATAACCCATCTTAAAAATACTGAACCTTATTAGCGTTGTGCAATAAATAAATCACTCACTTTCTTTTTGTGAAGGTTAACGTCCAGTTTCATGGAGGCACACTTGTTCAGAGTGTTGAGTCGACTGCAAGACAGAAGATACGTTCACTGATGCATCAGTCACTCTCATCATCTCCACCACAAAGAACCCATACAACCACAGAGAGATAATCCACTGCGGATCCTACGCTGGTCTAAACTCTGCTTGCCTCTCCACATGCAGGTATAGGTTTCAGGAAACACGCACTAGCTGCGTCCTGATTGGCTGATGGAGTGAGTGACGACGAGAATGCTTGGCAGCTGTAGGTTCTAATCTCTTACAGGAGATGCCTATGAATGAAGGAGACTCTGGCTGGACTGCAGAAGGAAAAACAGAGAGAGAGAGAGAGAGAGAGAGAGAGAGAGGGGAAAGGGGGGCAATCCACCTTCTCGCCCACCTCCTCTTTGATGTAACCCTAAAGCTCTCTTTAACGTTCTAATCTGACTGATCTTCACCCCTGGAGAAGCATTTTCCATCTCTTTACACACATGCAAACATCTCCAGAAGAGATGGAAGACATCTCCTGCTTTATATCCATTCCAGACACAAACAAGCCATTATTTCACCTATAAACCCAGTCTTGTTATTTCTGACACCCCAGAATGACATCAGCACGGTTAATCAGCTGTCTGCAGACCAGTGCTGTACCTCTGACACAAGTTTCTTACACATTTTCTGTAGTGCATTCTGCATTTTACACACTAATTAAACATCCAGATGGCCACATAAATATGGCTAAATATCCACGTCTGTTGCGTGACAATTAAATACTATTATCTTGCCAGCAGACACGGTGCATCTGTGTGTTCTTTGACAGTAAAGCTGTCAGATCTCACTAACACTGTCATTACTGGTATTAGAAAAGGAGACGACCTGGTAGAAGACCTCATTGCTCGTAGGCCTTGTTTCTCACGCGCACACGCACACACACACACACACACACACACACACAACCATCTGTTAGTAGCCTACACTGCCAGATTCAAGCCCCCAATGCTCCCCCAGGCCTTTGAGAGGAACATCAGAGCAAGCTCTGCGGGGGCTGCATTAGGGATCAAAGCATCGGGGAAGGGCACAGACTTTATGAAGGACATGGGTCAGACAGCTATAGAGGTGGGGTCGCCACCGGGCCAGCGCCACTGAGCTTTCTCGTACTTGCATGCGGAGAAGAGGAGCAATAATAGATGAAGGGTCGAGTCTGGCTGGGTGCTGCTCTTAAAAGAGCAGTTGAAGTTTCTTCAAACCCATTTGCTCGTGAAAAGGCTTTAAGGGGAAGTGTAAAGAGGACTTGCGTCTATTTGGCCTGTTTTGCAGATTTTACGAGGACACATTTAGGAACATTGTCCAACTACAGATGACATTGTAATAAATCCAAAAGGGGACTGAATTCAATGGCTAGAAGAATTGATTGACTCTTCTTGGTTCCTAAATTTTCCTCACTGCTTCCTCTATCCTGCCTTTACCTCAATCACAAAAACCTACAAAAGACATTTTTGCACTTTTATTCAAAATGTTTTCCTTCTTTCTTCGCAGTTTTCCCTCCCTGAATTAACTTACAACAGTTCCAGTTGTTGTTACTCATTCTGACAGATGACCAGGAGTATTTAGATAGGATAGAAGCAAATAGGATCTATGGCAGCAGTAAATGGTCATTCCAGTATGAGTGATTGACAGTAAAAGCCCTCAGAGTGTCACAGCTGTCACTTCAGTCAAGATGGTGTATCAAGATCCATCCTGGAGATGACAGGACCGGCTCTTTTCTCACTGTCTCCAGGCTTCATCACCTACTCTCCCTCTCTCTTGATTTTTTTTCTCTAAATCTTTCTCTTAAGATTTTTATTGAAAAAGAGAAACGGACAGAGAGACAGACAGAGAGACAGACAGACAGACAGACAGACAGACAGGTAGTCCCTCTAATCTTACCGGCAAATAGGCTCCACAAGATCTTTGTCGAGAAAGTCATGGTCCCTTTTGACTGCAGATATTTCAATGGGAAACTGTGAATCTGAATACAGAGACAGAAAGCAGATCATTTCTCTGTTCTTTTGAAGAGGTTTAATGTTATTTTACTGTAGAGTCAAAACTATGAACTACAGAAGAAACACACAAGCAAATAGACAAATAAACAGATATAAAGTGTCTCCACTCGGACCAGCCAGACATCTGGAGAGGTTCTGCGGAGCATCACAGATCTACAGCAGATGTGATGTAATTCTCAAAGCAACAACCATCTCAGGCAGATGTTTCCTCACTGATTACATTATACACAGCAGACCAGCTCTGAACCAGTCCATGGACTGTCCTGAACTCCCATGTTTAAGCTAAAACAACGCAGACAATTAGCAAAATGAGAAGATACAGATGAACACTAAGGCGGGATAAACAGTCACCGCTTCACCGGTGGAATCTGGGAGCGCTTTGTTTCTGTTATAATGTCACGGTGACCTCCAATCTCCAAATCCAGCTTCTTCCATTTTACGAGTTTCTCATGAGAGCCAAGCGAGGAAATCTGAATCCTCTTGGCATTAAATTTAGATTTGTTGACATTTTATCACTCATTGACGTAAAGTATCACAAGGAGGAGTCAGGGGACAAAGAAAAAGAGAAAAAAGAGAGACAGAGAGAGAGAGAGAGAGAGAGAGAGAGAGAGAGAAAGAGAAGCTTCCTCCCGACCCCTCTCTTGGCCTGGGCGGAAGTCTGAGGCAAGGGCCTGCATTTTTCCGGCAGTGATAATGAAGACTTTTTCCCATGACCCCTTCCTCCTTCTGGATAGAAACTCTATCTTGTAAATAGCTCTCCATGGCCCCAAAATGACCAGAAAAAGAAGGGAAAAAAACATCCTGACAAATCGAGCACACAGCTGTATCAATGCAGCTTTCATTTCATATAGATGAAGAATAACTGAAGTTCATGTCCACAGCTGTGGCATAATGGGATAGGTGTGATTTTTATATTCAAAGCAACAGTCATCTCTCTCTCTCTCTCTCTCTCTCCTCAAACATTTGTTGAGGCCCCCATATCAACAAGTAATTCTTTGACACATCTGTGTGGGTGTGTTTATAGATATTAATTCCATTTCTTACCCTCGTACAGTTGGGCATACTGTGGAAATCCTGCTGCCTTCAGCCAATCACATGCCTCCTTCGCTTCGATTTCTGAAAATAAACAAACAAAAATGACACAAACGTTCAAAAGCAAATTATCAATTCATTTTGCCACACAAATCCACTGGAATTCAGATTTAAATACATTTAAATTTAAATTAAAGTTTAGATACCATGCGATTTTACGTGTCTTTTTCTCTCTAGGTCAATCTTTCCCACATGATCCACAACAGAAACAAAGTGTCTCTCAAAATAAGCCCTGAAAGTGGATGGGTCAGGAAGTGACCTCACCACAATCCGACAATTATATCCTTCTCTTACAAGGTTCTCCACATACTTGTGCTAAACTACACATTTGCTGAACAGAAAGAGCTTAAAGTCTGCAGAGATCTCCCTCTGAGTACAACACTGGGCTTAACAGGTGACATGAACCAGAACTATCCATTACTGTAAAGATAAAATCTAACAGTGGTTCTTACTCTGTCTGGTTATTGTCATTGGTGTGTCATATTGAGGTAACCGCCTCCTTCATATCTCAGCATCTCTTGTTATTTACAGTCTGTATGTGTGTAGGATCCTGTTAAGGAATTATATATAATTCCGTCCAAGGCTGGATTATTTCTGCCCAGTTATTTCTCTGGTTTGTAGCTTTTTCTTCAAGCTTACACTTACTAGCGCTCGCTCCCTCTCAGCCAATCAAACTCTGCCTTCATTTTGCTCGTCCCCAACTCTCTGTCAGTCTTTCTTAGGCAAGCGTCACTCAAAATTGCAACGAGGGCGAGTAAACGAAATGCATGCCAAAAAAACCCAGCATCTGATTTCTCCCTAGGGGCGTTTATACATGCCCAGCATTAAACGAGCCGAGCATTAGAAGCAGTCACACATGGAAGCAATTATAGAAAGACATGATGGGGCCATTTTACAGACTGCAGCCACTGCCATCAGTGCAAACGCTCTGCGGGTGCAGCCAGCCATGCTGTCACAGGCAGGAAAGGACCCTCATTTCACCGCTGTGGATGTTTGCTCTGTTTTAATGGTTTGTTTGTTTGCTTGCATCAACAGACTCAAAGCTTTTGGCTTTCAGATCACACATGGAAACGATTATCGAGAGACAGATCCAGTGTTATCCCAACAGCAGAGGAATAGTGTAATCGCGTAATTAGCGTACATAAAACATGACATTACATGAGTTTCATTATGATTTATGACGGTCTTAAACATGAGAGGAAAGATGAAAACGCTGATGATGTCATATGTCACCGCCCACTTTTTTAATCCAATCAAATTCCATACACACAGTGTGCTCTCATACACTGATTTGATTAACCTCAGCTTCCCCTTTGCTTCAACTGATCTCAGATCAGTGGTAAACAACATCATCTAATGAAACCATCAAACGAGGCCCAACCACTGGGCTTGTTTTGCAGAACATCACAAAGAATCTCAGTCCTTCTAAAGCTCAGAGGGGATTCTGGGAAGGCCGGAGTCAGTGCATGGGAATAAAGAACTACCGCCAGTTTAATTAACACATACCGCTAATATCAAACGTCCCCCCCGCCGAGCCAACACAAAATGTGCTCAAAACAATCAACCTCTACACAAAGCTAACGCTAAGACACACGCGTGACCTGAGTGGACTAAACAGCACAGCGGTCGCGCAAAGCTACACAATTAGAGGTGACGGTAAAAAATGACACTGCGGAAACACAAACGCGCACATAAGGGTCAACACAAAGCCACAGAGTGGGATCGGCCCCGTTCAAATACACAAAAGCCACACACGCTGCCATCACCTCCGTGTGGTGGCGCGCTGCTATGGCGTCTAATCTCGGCAGCCAGAACGCGCAGCCCCTCGTGACCCACCCGACATTCCTGCTCACCTCGACGTGACAACAGGCAGCCCGCCATGAGACAGAGCAACCGGCACGGATGCCACGCAGAGACTGGATGCCACGGGGGCAGCGCGGAATCAAAGGCATTCTTGTTTAGATTGAGCATGCAAGACCCCTGATTATGAAAACACAAGAGCCGTGTCCTTAAAAGTCACCTCGGCCCACAAAAGACTCCCTTTAGGTTTTAGTTTTGGTTTTATTGAGCCCCTGCTCTTCCAGTCAAAGGCAGTGTTGTGTGTCACAGACGGCCACTTGGAGCCAAAAGTCACGAGTATTTCCTGTCCAAGACTTTACAAGGTAACCAACTAAGCCAACAGGGTTAACATTCCTGCAATAAAAGAGGAAAGGTGTGAATTATAAAGACAGACATAATGTTCCAGCACATCCTGAGTTGGTCATGTGAGGACCATTTCATTCATTCATTTCTTTTGTTAATACAGACAGTATATATTGGACAGGAAATGATGTAATGTGGAGGACCGAATCTGGAAATGTTGCTAACTGGAATTCGTCACCCATTGTGTCAAAGCATGTCTTAATCACTAACACATATTTAAACATACAAAATACCAATACTGCTTTAATGCTAATGGTTACTTGACTCTAAATTAAAACGAAAGCAAAAGTTAAACTCAAGCTAACATTCTATTTGGAATCTATCAACAAGTGTCATTGAGCAATTAACTGGACACCGACATTTGCTTGTTGGTTTGTGTCTTTTATACAATGAAAGCTTGTCTCTTACAGTAGACAAGACCACCTAGGAAGTAATAATCATTTTTAAGCTCTATAATGCATCCTCTTCCACAAACCTTCAGTTTCTATTCTAAGGAACCAGTCCACTCTTCTTCTCAGTGCACACAACTGAAAGGAAATATGACTTTTACAACACACACACACACACACACACACACACACACACAAAAGTACATTTCTCCTGTGGGATCTATCCAGACAGTTCCTGCATTGCTCATCATAGCACACACAGTTAATACACACACACACACACACAAACACACACACACACTAACAATTTTGGACCACTGCCATTTTCCCACACATGCTAAAGTGATTTGACATCCGTCCACTGGGATCATAAGGAAGTTTCTTTTTATCTAAACATGTTTCTGAGATTCCATCAGTCTAAACCAGCATAAACATCTTTCAAACTGTAAATAAAGTCAAAGTAAAATCAGACAGAAACGCTTAATATTATATTGACAATATCTTCCCTTTGTTTTTCGATGCTGTAATCAATGCTTTTTCAACGGCATAAATAACCCAAACATAAATATTCTGTCATTATTTACTTAGCCACATTATTGTGACATTTCAGTCTGTTCTTCATACAAAGCCATCGTATGATCAGAAGATTTGAAACGCAGCACACACTGTACACTGCAGGTCATCTGAACCACTTTTTGTCATTTAGTGGTTGTGTGTCATTTTAGAGCTTGACAGCCCCAGTTTCTATTTATTTTTAAGACACAGAGCAGCCATGATGTTCCTCAGACACAAATAACCTTCTGCAGGTGCAGGTCAGAAATGTAGGACAGAAAAAAAAAAAAAAAAAAATCACACGTATTTAGAAAGCCATGAAGCAGATTTTTCGATTTTTAGTCTCGCACTCCTGATTTTTCATCAGGAAAAAAGACTCTGTGATTTTAGGAGGAACATCTAAGACAAAGTTAAATGATACTTCCATGAAACATAAATGAAAAGTAGCATCTGAGCATTAGAAAATTTCCCTAGTAACTCATTAAACCAAGCAGAAATAGAAAAAAATGACAAACAAAAACAACATTTAATGGTTGTTATAAGAGTTGCAGTATTATTAGGTTAAATTTGAGATGTTGGTACCTCTGGGCATCAGCAGCAGAAAGTGGTTCTGGGTAAAATCCTAAAACAGTAGCAGAGTTTCCAGTCAAACACACAAGACCTGCCGGTTTCTAGAAGAGTCGTTTTCATTCTGTAGAAGACTCTGCACACACAACTCTCCACTTTAATGCTTATGTGCATTTTCTGCCCTCCCTGAAATGCCTCTGAACAGCTGGAGTATGTACAGACTGCAGCCCCCCGCCCACATGAGAAAACCAACATGTGCAGAACCATCGATCATATACACACACTCACAGCTGGAGATACAACCTGTCATCCTGTTCCCAGAGAGAGAGAGAGAGACAGAGAGTAAAATAATAACAGACAATAAATTAAACAAGTCAAGACAAGAAGATCTTGGTGATGTTAAACCATGCTTTGCATTGTGTCTAGTTGTTAATGGTCACCGAGTCGACTTACAAGGTGTACCAAGTTAGAGGGGTGTGTGTGTGTGTGTGTGTGTCAGCTTTTTACAACAGACACACCATTTATCAAATCAAATCAAATCTGGCTTTGATTTTATGATTTTATGGTTTGTACATTTTGTCAAATAAAAGATCAGATAAAGTCTAGTATTCGTTAGTATTTAACTATTAGAATTCTTGCAACTCTGGTTATACTATCCACTGCTAGCTCATTCTATACAGACTTTTGTAAAATATAAAAACTTTACCTGAACAATTTAACAATACAAAAGTTAAATGCACCGTGAATGTCAGTTTGTGTTGTCTTTAAAGAACTATTTTCTTGTTTTCTTACACAGCCACCCAGTGGAAATATGAGGCATCACAGTGTAACGAAGAAGATGTGAGAGATGAGAGAAAGAAAGAGAAAGAGAGAGAGAGAGAGAGAGAGAGAGAGAGAGAGAGAGAGAGAGAGAGAGAGAGAGAGAAAGAGAAAGAGAGATACCAGAAGGTCAAGTGTGGTTTAAGTAGCTCTGGGCACACTCACCAGAGTCCTCACACATTCCCTTCTGGGAACAAGACCAGACTGCACTGTGTGTGTGTGTGTGTGTGTTGAGAAGGAAGATAGAGGTGTGTTGGGTTGTGGAATGTGGGAATCATAAGTCATAAGAGAGTCTGTGGTCAGAACTACAGAAAACACTGTAACAGCGAGAAAAAGAGCTTCATCTCCAGTGAATCCAAAAATAACTTGTGAAGGTTACGGTGTTAACAGCTATACCACTAAACGGTCTCAGCCTGTAAACAACTGAAATATTTTGATGAAAAATACAAAGTTAATTCTGACCACACAGTCTATGACAGTGACTAACAAACTGGTGTGCACAGGTTTTGGCACATTAAAGACTAAAATACAGTGTGCAAACAGCTCAATGCTGGTGTCAGTGTAACATAAATGATCCATTCAAATTAGCTTATCATTATGCTAAAAAATGAGCAATGTATGAAGACCAAAACAAATAATATACTACAAATAACAAATATACAAACTTTATACGAGATCTTATTGAAAATCAAGCCCAAAGTTTTTAAGCAGAAATAGCAACACAGCAGAAATAATCGAGGTACAAGCCTACATTTGTTTTATCATCTTTTTTTTAACCAATAGGGGGCAACCAAAAGCAAATCTTTGAGAGCTCAACCCACAGTAAGAGAACAGAACTGAATCTGTCTCTTAAACGGGAAACACTGAGCAGCTTTATAATACTCAGGCTATTACTTCTTCTTAATACAGCATTTGATCAACATATTAATACAGACATGCTAAATAACTGCACCCCAGATTATGATGATGTCATGGGGTAATGTAGGGTTCTACCAAGTGAGTTCTAGTGTCCCATACTTTTTTAAAATAGTATGCAGTGTGCAGTATGTACATAATCTTTCTGTTCTAATAATTGCATTTACCTTATTTAAATAATTGTGCACAAGTTACTGACACGATGGAAGGTGCAAGTTTAGGCCAAGCCTCTCTCTCTCAGCCCAATAATTTCCTGTCACTCTTTACTGGGAGGAAACACCCCCCTTAAAAGTCTAGACTTCAGTATTAAATAATGTATTCAACAGATTTCCTTATAAAGACATAAATATGCAAGGTATGCACTAGGTCTTTAGAGCACAAAGAAGACATACCAAATAGCAAAGTTCTCACTCAACATGTTAGGCTGATAATATAATTTAGAGTGAAAATGTATAATCTAATTTTGACATTACAAAGAAGCAAGTTAAGACTTAATAGTTAATAAATAAATAAAACTTAATAAACGAATACAGAAACTGCGTTAATGAAATAACGGTTTGTGATTTGTCCCAAAACAATACTGGAAATAAATAATGAATGATTAAATAAATAAACAGAGTGACATCACTGGAAACACTCAGGTGCAAAATGCGAAACGGCATCAAAGTTCAACTTTGACCTTTTCCCGACAGCAAACGCTTCTTAAGACAGATTTCATGAAGTTAAAGAGACAAAAAAAGTCAACTTCAAATAAGATGCTCATATTTCAGTCTCATTATGGCACAACCTTCAGTTCACATTAATCTCAGACGTATCCCGCTGGCTGTTCTGCTTTATCACAGTTCTCTGCATGACCGGCACCGAGCCCAGTTTTTGATGGAATGGGATATTCCTGGACACTCGCTCACAGTACAGCTGTTAACACTTACCATGAAATCAGACAAAGAAGGTCAGGTAAAGATTTGAGCTAGATTGTGAAATCGAGAAAATCGTCAGAATTTTACACAAAAAAAATGTTCGTGTCTAAACAAGTGTTTAAGGATTTAAAGTGGAATGCGGATCCAATCCTTAAACGTTTAGGATGGCTGATATTATCTAAAAGAAACCAGAACTGTGTAATAAAAGACAAGCCAGCCATGCAATACATATTCCAGCTCACGTTAGCCTTAGTGGAATATGGGGGAGTCAATCGATCTTATCAAGTTTGGGATACATGTCATTTCATATTAATAATGTTGTACAGATGGTCTGCTGTTGAGGAGATGAATGCATTTCCTGCAGCATGTTATGCATCAACATGCCAAAGTCATGGCTGGACAAGCCTGTGATTCCTACAGAATTCCCCCAGTCATCCAGAATTCCACAAGATGAATGACAGATTAACCTGTCATTCAGTGTGCTGTCTTCAGCATTCCTGCTTCAGTGTGTGTGTGTGTGTGTGTGTGTGTGTGTGTGTTCCAACCAAAACTAAACCTACCACACACAGCAGGTCTAAACATTTCCATCAAACTTTAAAAAACCATTTACTGTCAAATCAAGCTAAACCTCACTGAAACATCACTAGCACCAAATCATATTTGTACATTGATACGTTTCTTAACAATGCATTTTGTTACTGAGTCAACCAACCACAACAAACCAGTAAGTTTCAAGAACGTTGTTAGAATGTTGTACAAATATGCAGGTCATAAGTTATTATATGCTTTAAGTGTAAAAGGTTTTTTTTTAAAACAAAAAAACACTGTTGATTTACACAAGCTGTTTTTACGTGCCTAAAACACAAAGACTCTTTACATCTAGAAAAAAATCAGAAATACTTTGTATTGTTGTCTGTATGAACCAAAGTGAAGAAACTTAACGTTTTAAAAAAGGGGTAAAACTCAACACAGTTTTCATAATGTTTTTATAACACACTGACCAAATCCTTAGAAGAGAATTATCCAGCGAACCTTAAGCTAGTAACACCATAAAGCTTAAACCAGGTGAAACTGTCACCCGGAGCACCTCTCATACCTTCAGATATCTTCTTCAGGAGCTGTTGCCTAGCGATGATACGGGCCAGTCGCAGTCCGGAGCGTCTGTGGACGCTGTCCAGTCTGAGGTATATATCCTGAGTCTCTGGAGTCATGCTTCCCAAACATTCACTGTCCATGTGATCGTCTGTGAGATCAGTCAACATTGTGTCCATCTCTCCACAGGTACAGAAACGCTCTCAAAACGTTCCTGACTTATATAGTCACTCCCTAAACTTTCACACAAACACACACTGATATGCACTGAACTCCAGCTGTAAGATCTATTAAACTTCACCTACTAAAATACACAGAGCAACAATCCTTTTATATTGCTAACCCGCAACATACTCACTTAAATACTGACAAACACACAGACACAAACACACCTAGGCATGGAGTCAGTTCTGATCTAAGTGCACACTTTCTTTTGCCACACCCACTTAATGGTCATGTGACCAACAGGGGAGCCAATAGCGTGGGTAGGAAAGGAAACATGCTGGAGCCAGTTGAACTGCAGCCAGAAACCTGCTTTAGAGTGATTTTTGAGTGTGTTTCTCAAGTGCTAGCGTTCAATGTGTGTGTGTGCCTCAGAAAAAGGAATAAATGTTGTGGCTGGAAAAAATATCATCCCAACCCACCTTGTGCTGGAAAAGAAATCTTTGTAGAAGAGAGAAAAGTGTTTGTGATAGTGGGAAGGAGGGAAATTATTTTCTGTGAGGAAGACTCACAATTCCTCCTGTGATCGTAATGCATGTCGATGTAAAAATCTTCTCCTGAACCCTCCATTGAATAGACACACAGACTCTGAGCATTAGACAGAGCTTGCAGAACCCTCAGGTGACAACCTGCCAAACCCAGCCAAACATTCACTGAGGATCCACTGAACCGTGAGGAACATATTAAAAATGCAAAAACACTCGACTGGAAAAACTCCAAAGACAGATCTGAACGTTACATCCAGATAAATTGTATAACGGTATATTCTTACAGTATGTAAACCATTGTCTCATTTGTGTCTGTTTGTATCTCTGCTAAGGTTTTTTACAGGAAACATGAGACAAAGTCGATACTTAACTGAGAACTTAAAGTCTTTTAAGCTGAACTACAAAAGGCAGGACTGTGTGTGTGTGTGTGTGTGTGTGATGTTTTCACACCTGGTATGTTTGACAAATATTTAGCAATACTCCATGTATGAACAAACACATGAAACACTGAAGCATTGTTTTTGCGTTGAGACGACTGCCCACTAGTGGTCATGAGAGGCAAATGCTTTTCAAAAATAATTCATAATTCATTCAGTTCATGTGAGGGCTTCGTTCAGTCATTATAATCACTACAGCACTGTGTCCGCCCACATAAGGTCTGTGCCAGAATTACCTAAACACGAACTTGACCCATGAAAACAAACCCGTGTGTTATTAGGAGCTTTCACATATGAGAGCTAAATTCAGAGCAGGTCAAACAGGGGTGAGTTGTTCATAGTCTAAATCGGGGGGGAACCATGATGACAGTAAATCCCACACATTTTATCAGTAACTATAATCCACACACTCGGTCATCTATTGGAATCCACTCAAAAGAAGCACTGATACATTCGCAAAGCCATCGAACATGATGTTTTCAATAAATACATCATTATAGGAGATGTTTACCCAGGTGATAAAGGTCTGAGTGTTGGAACAGAAATGAGTTTTTCAAGTACCTCAGGATACACAGAGAAAATGAGGTTACTGGGTTGAGGTGGAGAGAGGGGAGTCTGTACAGCAGTTCCAAGCTGCTTTTAAATAAACTTTTCCTGTCATTTCCTTACTTAAAACCACAAAAGAATAAACAAAGACTGTCGCTTATGTAATAATGAACCCTATTTTAATAGATAACACTGCAATATTCCCCACAGAAGATAACAGACTCATACACATCTCAACAGTACAGAAACAGCCGAGTGTGTTAACATGCTCTATGAGAACTGTAATATTCTATAAAACAATGCTAAACAGAGAAAGATCTGAGCTGTAATACATTATACTGCACTATACTTTACTATTAACTAGTAACTTGACAAGAGTTTTAGTATACATGTGATGTGAACTTGATAACTATACTGTACAATATTACACTACATTCTACTGTACTGTTGCTAAATCTGAATATTTGATGAAAACACAAATTTTTATAGTGAATTTTTTTAACTAAAGATGCATTGATGAGCACTATATACTATATTATGCGACTACCTAGCATACATGTAATGAACTTGATAAATAAGACTACACTACACTACACTACACTGCACTGCACTGTTGAATAAGAAGGATTCAGCCTCATCTGTAGCTAAGCACATGCTAAAAAACATACAACTTTCTATAGTGAAGAGCATTTATTAAAGGTGGAAAACGTGACACCAGCAAGCGTCCTGATCAGCCCATATCATTCACTTTAGAGGCACATTACAGTGTGAACGCGGTTTTTAGTAGAGAACACAGCAAAAAGTACAGAATATAAACCTGTATTTCACAGACACCGCAACGTCAGTGTTGTATTCAATTATTTATAGACAGCGTGAGGGTTCATCGCGTACAAATTGGCTTTTCCAGTTATTCCAATGCAATTCCAGATGGGACAACATGACTACAAACACCAAAACCTTGACCTTCCCCAAAAATCTGCGAGGCCCCGTGTGAACAAATATGATGAAATGGACGGTGCATCGTTTTTCATAAGTGAAAGTTCATTCTAAGCCGAGCTTGTCCTACACTGACCTGCCAGCCGTTTGTCCCGTATATTTCTCCAGAGTAAATCCCAGGCTTTGGATGTGGAATCGCGCAGCTGTTCGCTAATGGACCGCCGCAGATGCAGTTTGCTCGACTTGCGCTTGGTTGTCATTTTGGATGGTCACACATAGCAGCGCTGTGCTCGGGTACCGTTATCCGCTCTTCCACCGGCCCGGTCGGTCGGACTCGCTCTCCGGTGCCGCAGTTGTCGTCACTCCACCTGATCCGCGGCGCTGCGTCACTTTGCAGCAGTAGGGAATGGGAAACGTGTTCAGATTTTGGGAATGTTCAGGACAGACGATCCGCTCTGGGTTTCATGCTCTCACTGGTTTATTTAATGAAAGCGGTGTGACACTGATAACAGCTGTGTTGAAGTTTTCACCACTAATGCAGCCTCACACAACACACGTTCAATGTAGGACTCTCTCTCTCTCTCTCTCTCTCTCTCACACACACACACACACACACACACACACTCTGTCCAAATCTGACATCTTGACACGAGGAATCTCGTGATAACAGGATAGCAGCAACATCCACCTAATATCGCCTAAACTCTGAAAAGCAATTGTTGTTTGATTATTAACATTAGATATTATTATGTATTTTACTATTTGTATTATTAGATCTATTATTAGATAGGATTGCTATATATAGCACAAACACACACATATATATTTGTTGGAAAGAACTTTGTAGTTTCTAGTTTGTAAAAAACGTGTAACTTTCTGTTTTCCAGCATTTTCAAATAAGCTTTTCCCGCAACAGTCCTGCAGTGTCACAGAATCAACTTCACAAATTGTAAGTGTTTGTAAATTAATATGAGTTAATTAATAAAATTACATGTTTTTAATCATATCACTGATTAACAACCAGTTACATGCACCTAATACACCAATACAGATATTTATAAGGCTTTGTTGCTATTGTATTTTAATATTTTTAAGTCAATATATTAGCAATTTTGTTACTGCACACGTTCACAGATATAAATATTCTTTCTCACACACATTCCAGTGCGTGTGTGTGTGTGTGTGTGTCATGCAGTACATGGGCTCAGCTGCCTCTCAGAGGGGGTGTTTCAAACGGGTAGTCTTGAGTTGAAGATTTATGTCAGGTTACATTGGTGACAAGGTGTGGAGAGAAAGGGAAGACCATTAATGAAGGGCTAAAGCAGCCAGTCTTATCCACACTGCCATCCCGGGTGGGTCACGATTAAACCGGATACGACCCTGTAACGCAGAGCCTGGACCTCCTCACCGCACGCTGTGGTACAAACTGAAGGGAAAGATCTTTTACGCAAGTGAACCCTCAAAATAAAACAGTGGAGTAACTCTAGCCAGGAAACAGAACTGCAGGAGTCAGTCCGGCGATGAGAGGAACTCACTGAGATCTCTTACTTCAAGAAGAACTGCTAACATTTCTACCCAGCCAACAGGAAACATTCTCCAAACGTTGGTCTCTAAAAGTTCTCTCAAAGTTCCTCAAAAAAAGTTCTCACAGTAATGTTAGTGGAACATTTTACACATTATATATCATATTTAAAATGTTATTCTTAAATTGCTAGCGGAATGTTTTAATAACATTACAGAATTAAAAATGTTTTAGAACCAAGCAATAATGTTAATATAGCGTCTAAAAACCTGGATGTTTTGAACATTGCTAGAACTTTCAAATTAACATTTTGTTACTTAATGGAAACATTAGGGAACCATTCTTGAACTTGTGAACCAAAAATTGTTAGCTGGGTATGTATGTCCCAGTGATGGTTATGTTTCAAAGAGGTCAGAAAAAGTTTATAACTAAATAAGTCAAAAAATAATCATAAAATCTGAAGAAAAATTGATTATCACTCACACAAAGCAAATATTACAACAAATTTTAACAAAGAATTTTTACTATATGAGTTTTAAAAAATAACTTAGGACCTGACGTGTGTGAATACGTAACCTGTGCCTGGCCTCAAACGTCACTCCATGTTAGCGTGGTTATCACACAGCTAACTGCTCATCTGTGTGAAAGACTGAATACATACTGAGTCACGGGGCCCCTCTGCGGACCCTAATGAATATTCATATCAGGGGCCACTGGGTGTCATCGTCCCTTAGCATCCTTATTACTTTCTTATAATCATACAGACTTCAAGAATGCATGTCAGAATGTTCTAGAATGTGTCCTTCAGTATTCACACTCAATCAGGACAATCAATTCCAAAATGCCTCACAGAAACCGACCAATCACAAGAGCAGATCTGTTTTTGTGTGAGCAAACATGCCATTGAACAGGAGCGTGTAATGGGATAGAATTAAGACAGGTCGACGTTCACGGAATCAATGGAAAACAGGGATTTTAAAACCACATGACTCTTATCTGGTTAAGACCGAAGCTTTTTTTAAAAAATATTTCACACTATATTGTTATTTAGGCTGTGTATCAGACTAGCACTACTTTGGAGGAACATTCAAGAAAAAAAATGTATAATAATTTTTTAAAAAGTTGGAAATCAGTATATATCATGTCTATTAATATAAACTCTGCAAAGTTTTCTTCTCCTCTGACTATACATGCAAACTAAAAAGAGGTGAAAACGACAAGCACACACACACACAGAAAAAAATGGAAATGTTCAAATTTCTCATAAAGATGGCAAGTTTGTAGCGCTGTGTTCCTCTTTCATTGCCAGTGCTGGAGAGCAACAGAGAAAGTGTGTGTGTGGTGTGTGTGTGGGGGTAAATAATTACAGGGTTGTGGCCGTTCAGTGATGAGTGAGGAATGCAGGGGAGCAAGGTCAGATGGACATGGTCACTGATCTAACTGTCTGCTGAGGAGCTGCTGTATCAAAACATCATCCAGAATTCCCTTCAAGTTTCCAGCAAATAAACCATTTCCTTATATCACAGCACCTGATATTCCCAAACCAAGAGTCACATCCAAGATTTAGTTTTTGAAATGAGGCACGATTAGATTAGGAAGTACTTTAATTTTAAATATTTGTGGGTTTGTGGTTGTTTTTCTTGTGAGAAAGGTTTTAATCCAGACCCTGATTCATCTCTGAGTGTCTCATGAACAATTGCCAGAATTTAAAAAACATCTTGTTTGTGGAAGCAGGTATTTTATTTGCACCACTGAAACAATCTATTGACATTATGCTCTGGATTCAGTCTAGTATGGAAGGCCCACGTTTGTATGATTCAATTAATTCCATATGGATAAAGTCTCATCCTACATTTTTTTCTCTTGTTATATATACATTTGTGTACCATAGAGAAGTACATACATTGTGGACACCTTTGCATGTGCACTTAAAAGTAAAATTCTGGCCACAGGGTTTTGTGACCCTCAGGATGAAGTCGGCACAGATGAATTTATGACACTAACATGGAGTGGCAAACGTCCATGTTAGTGAGTTATGGCCTCAGAATTTGAGACCATAACTCAGCTGGTCTCAAATTCTTCCTGAACTTAACATGTGTCAGGAAAAAGCTCTGCTTCATAAAGAAGATTCTTTTCTTTGTGCCAATTAAGTTCTTTTTTTAAACAAATGATGCGCTAATATGGATTTAATTTAATTGCTGGAATACTTTCTTGGAAAAATGATCTTTACTTGACACCAGATCTAAGCTTGGTACCGTGATTAAACACATTAATCCAGAGCAACCAAATTCTTTAAAAATAACATCTGTTATATTAAGCACATATTTCAAGGAAAGAACTCTTGAAAGGGAAATATCAGCTTCTTTTAGGGGAATCTGTGATGAAAAATGTTTTCCAGAGGTATGAGTCACTAACGGTATGCGTCTCATCAGCAGTATTTTAGCCTCCGTCACCCCAACAGAGATCCAAAGTCTCTATGAAATGGGTCACAGAGCTGTCTGGAGCCACGGTCGAGTCCTGCCCTGCCCAGAGAGTCCATTCAGAAGATTTCCCTTCCACAACCAAAACACACCAATACGTTGTTTTCATCCCTGGAGTTGTTGTAATTGGTTCCTAAAGTACTTAATAATGGCAGAAGATCATTATCATAGAGGTGAGGATTACTGGGCCTGATGGGGTGGGTTGGACCCAAACAATGGCTAATGGATGAAGAGGAAGTGTGTGTGTATGTATGTGATCGTTTCTGCTATCCAACAGAACCCAGTGTTTGTGTTGGCCACCCAGAGCCACTGTTTTCCCCCGAGGCAAAGTGGGACGAATATCCTGCAAGATCACAACTCCCCCAGCCCCCCACATCCCTAAATCAGCCCCCCAGGCTTGCAGAAAACTTTCAGTAGATTTTCAGAGGCTCTCATGTGAAGGCCAGTTGATATAAACAAGGGTGAGAGAAAACTCCCTAGTGCTCATGGGAGTTTGGAGTTGTTGACTGTCCCAGCTAACAGGAAACGCTCTCAGGAACATTCGCTAACTAAAAGTTCTCTCAAAGTTATCAAAAATGTTGCTGCAGTAACATTAGCAAAATCTTTTTTAATGTTACATATCATATAAATATCAATAACTTAAGCAATATTCTTAAGCAGGAATTTTTTAAAAAATGTTACAGATTTAAAAAATGTTTGAATATTTTTCATGTTTGAATATATATTTAGATATAATATTGTTATTGTTCCTAAAAACAAGCAAAAACTTAATACATCTAAAAAAATTTGGACGATTTGAACTTTCCTACTTTTAAAATATCATTTTTAACATTGTTACTTAATGGAAATGTTACTGAAACATTCTTACAACTAAAATTATTAGCTGCGGGGGTATTCCATTTTCAGGCCATTCTTAGACTACAGCATCTACTCCCACACAAACAAAGATAAATGTACACATTACAGTGCATTACAGAGAGCCCATTTACATTCCAAATGAACACAGCGCACATTAATGTACACACAACCCCTTGGAGAATATTACAGAGACCATTTACTCATTTACTATGTAGACTGTGAGGTAAAGAGGCATTAAAGCTCTGACTGCATTTTTTGAGGATTTATTGATGTGTGAACTATAAACAGACATGGACAGTCAAATACAGACCAACCATAAATGCAGTATCCACTATACTGTACAAACTCAGCAAGACAATGAAAGGCTGAGAGAATGTGTCTGTTTTCTGTGTGTCTTGTAGAGTCCTGGCAAGAATTTAAACCAGTGCCTTGTGTGGCACAGCCAACACTGTTCCAGTATATATAATTGCCTAAATGTTAATGTAAATGTACTGTAAATAAAGATTAAACTTAAACCACAAAAATATGGCACCAATATTTGCTTATTTATTAAATTCAAACCAATACTATAAGTGGGTGGGGCTGGGAAAATCAGTGCCACCCAAGTGGGCGAGAGTGGGTGCCCCACTCGGCTGGTAAACACACCCTAATGGCAATAGTTCTATTGCAGATTTGAGGGTTTGTGTGGTTTGTTGTAGGAAGAGAACAGGCTGTCTGCCAAAAGTCAGAGTGCTGAATTAGCAGAGCAATAAACACGCTCAACACAGCAGGCTAATTAACCGAGCTTCGTTTTGAAACAAACTAAATAGACATTTTACTGGAGTGGAATCTCTAAGACTCTCAAAACTCACTCCAGACATTAAAAGCATCTAACAGCTTCATGCTACAGAATCTCGTAAGAGCTTCTTACTGTAATGGCATCTTGTGGTTTTAAATGCGATGCGGCGTTAACTGCTGAGCCAAAATCTTTCCTATTTTTATTGCCTGCAAAACATGCATCCCACAAAACTCTTTTATTGACTTATTTTTTTAATCTGATGTAAATACCACACAAGATGAGTTTAATTGGACCTGCACAAGCATTTTAACACACACACACACACACATATGCATCAGTCACTAGCAATTTAAAATGTGGCATGCAAGATTTAAATGGGAATATTTATATACACAAATATGAATATGAACAAAATGTGTTTGTTGTGTGCTTGTGCTCAGATAAGATGCTGTGTGTGTTTTCCCAGGGAAACACATGCCTGAAGTACCAGAGAGTTTGGAAATATCGCACTGTGTTCTGTCAGGTCCTCTTCTGACAGCCTGTGTCTGATCAGAACACACAGACACATGTCCACCCTCATGCATGGTACACATAATCCCACAGATCACACACACAAATAAACCCACCCACCCTTGATAGGCTTCAAAACCAAACCACTGAGGTTCTAGCCAGAAGCTTTAACAACATGACACATAATTAATATCTAATTCAGAATCTACTTTAATGAATCTTTAAAACTGACTCAAGTAAGAGGACACAGAACCTCACGGCTACTGTACGTGGAAGGTCACGAGTTCATGATGCGTCTCTGCCAAAAATCATTGAGACGTGCGAATATAAGGTTTACAGTTTGGACATGCAGTTCGACTGTACCAGCTGTTGTCTGCTGACATAACACACACACACACAATGCTGACCCAGGCAGGCCCGAGAGCTATGCATGCACTATTACTTTCAAGCCACATATATGCAGGCACGTATACACAAGGGACATATTTACGTAAAGGCCAAAGAGAGAATTGTTACCGTGGCGACGTGACCCAATTACCTGAGCGACACTGAATGCAGTGAATGTTTTCACAAATATCACTGATTTAAAATGATCATTGATAGTCCTGATTTACAGTATTTAACTGTAAAATACAGTTAATGTCAAAGATTTGATTGTTTAATATTAAATAAGTGATAATTGACACACATGCACACTTGCACGAACAGATGCTTGACAACCCTGCTAAAACACACCCACCCAACAGCATGTGCGCGCACACACAAACACACACACACCCAACAGCATGTGCACACACACACGTACAAACACACACACACCCAACAGCATGTGCACACACACACACACACACCCAACAGCACGTGCACACACACACACACACACCCAACAGCATATGCATACACACGCACAAACACATGCACACAAACACACACACACACACAAACACACACACACACATATCAGCTTGGTAAAACATTACATCTCCAGGACATGGAAAATGAGCTAGTGGACAGTAGAATGGAAAAAACTTGTTCTTCTTTCCACATCCTGTGAGACGTGGTTGAGACATATGAAAGGAACATGACCATGCTAACGGCACATTTTCAAAACGTTGGCTAACATTCTCTAAACGTTCTCTCTATTAAAAACGTTGTTGAAGTAACATTAGTAGAACATTTTTTAATTTTGTACATTATCATTTAAACATCAAAAAACATTATTCTTCAATAGTTAGAGGAACATTTTAACACAATTTATAAGTATTTTGACACACATACACAACGGACACAATATGGGGGGGGGTATTTTTGTAGGTCGTTGGGACATTATAGTACAGTAAATGAGATTATTCCGGATTAAATTTTAGGATCAGTGTAGTCTGTAAGCGCTTAAGCATCTCTACAGATAATACAACATTACTGAATATTAATTCTCAGGGTGAGATGAATTGGGGGTTAAGTCCTCCAGTTGCCTTTGAACAGACACTAAAGCAGCCAGACTTTAATATTTTTGTCAGTGCAGGGCAGGTGGCACTGAGGACAAGCAAGCATTTGCTAATTTAGTCTCCCACCTGGAAAATAAGACTGAGAATTCTATTTCTGAGTATTATACACAGCACAGTGTGTTATGGTACATCCACAACAGCAGTTATCCTGGACTATCTGAACTAGCATTGATCACTGGCATGTAAATTCAACTTCCTGGGCATTTCAACTTCCTGTTGATCCTAAACCATTCTATATCCTTTGTTAACATTTTTATAAACGTTGCATGAAACCATTTTTTCTGCTGCTTTCATCTGTTTGTACTTATTCCTCTTGATTTGAGACATCAAAACACTGTTTATAAATCAGACAGTCCCAGATCTAAAATCTGATGACAATCCACATTTAAAGCCATTCCAAAATAGACAATAATTCAATTCTGTATTGATGCAACGTTTTACCATTTACTAAAAATCATTAAGGCACTCAAGGCTGTTCATTACAGCGATTTTATCATGTTTAAGCTCTGTTTGGTGTTGTGCCTGCAGTTACTGTAACCCAGAGTGGTTTACTGCTTTAATAGAACATAAATGAAAAATCAATGGTGCCACAAAGCTTTTGAAAGCTGATTCTTCTTAGTCAATGCAGAAACAGCACATGTTCCTCACGGGAGAACCTGATGTCCGGTAAACATCAACAAAGGACAGAACATCACCCCCTTTCTTCTTCTCTCATCCTCTCTCCATGTTACCACAGAACTCTTCACAAACACACAGACGGTGCATCTGCTACAGACTGCATCTAAATTTAAACCAGAGCAGAGAGTGGACAACACACACACACACACAACTAGTCACTTACAAACTCACCGTCCAACAAATCTTTTGGGCTGGGACACTCAACACACTTTTAAACACACACGTCTCACCGGCAGCCGTCGCCACTGAGGTTATGCGAGAGGGCATTTAAAGCCCTAGAATGGCATGACCTTTGACCTCAGGGGGCCTCTAGGGGCCCATTACACGCATCCACACACTTCCCCAAGACTGCTCAATAACAGTAACGTGACGCAGGCCCTGATAATGTTCTCGTCTCACAGGGAGGGAAGGTAAACCTGAGTCCTTTATAAACACACAAAGCAACGGTGCTCAGAGACTTAGTTCTGTTAAAGACTGAGTCTAATACTTGACCCTGTCAACCACAAACACAACACAACTTCCAGACTGTAGCAATTTGACTTTACATCCACCTGCAAGAGGAAAATACATGCTATGAATTTAAAATGATTTTCTAACCTAAAAACTGCATTCTATTTTCTAATGTTGTTTAAAATGCCTCTAGGTGGATATCAAACCATCTCACCTCAAAATCTTTTAACAAAACCTCAAATGTTTCAAACAAAAGACACATTTTAAATCATACATTATATATTGTCATAGTTCCCAGTTCATATTTCCAAGACTCCCACATACGCATGAACTAAATGCAAAAACGATTTCACAACGCTAAGGAAATCATAACAAAACATTCTGCAACCACATATTCATGGATGTGAGCTTTAAAGAGAGGTTCAGCCAGAGAGAAACAGGCATGTACTTTAACTCTTATCTGTTCATTTAAGGTCTTTCTGTGGTCCATGTGTGGTATCTGTGGTGTGCTCTGTGATTCTTTAGTGATTTTTCACCAGTGTGTGGGGTACGATGTGAAAATATTCTAGCATTATTTTTGGATGCCTGAGCTCTGACATACTGGAAGGACTTAAAAGATCATTTCCAGAAATCCAATTTCATTGTCATGCGTGGAAATAGATGCTTGTGAACTGACAAACTATATTTTTATGTGTGTTGCAATAAAAATGGTAAACAGAATGCTAATGGACAAGCCATTGGCAAAATTGGACAGAACTGGAAATGGGAACAGGAAGAGGGAAAGAAATGGAAATTAAATGAAAATGAGAAATGGAATAGGAAAAGAAATGGGAATAAACATGGAAAAATGGATTAGGAATGGGAATGTAATTGAGAATGGGAATAACGGAGCTTGGCTTACCTGCTGAGCTGGAACTCATCATCACCCTCACCTAGAGGAAAAACAAACCCAAATTAGTCACTGACAATATGCAGAGAGTGACCACAGATAAACTTCACCTTTGACCTTTCACCTCCACAGGGCAAATGAACATATGAATGTGTCTACAATAACAGCTTCAGAAAGTGAAGGCATAAAAAATGTAGCATCAAAGTTCAAAAGGCCATCAGCAATACATTAACTTTATAGACTTATAGATAGTAAAATGCTTTTATCATCCTGTGGGAAAGTGTCCTCTGAAGACTCACCGAATGTCTTTAACCAACATCAACATTCCTGGCTTTAATCTGACTAACCGCCCTTAAAAGTGAACATGTCTAGGGTAAAGCAGAAAATGTTTCACTGTCACACTACACTTAACATCAGTGTGATGACCTCAGAGCTGATGAGGTTGTTTCAGTTCAGAAATCCAGCAAATGCTGACCTCACGCTTTCTTATTGATTATAAGAGCTTCAGTTACACAAGAGACAGACAGAGATCTTGCTCAGCAATCAATAGAAACTCTTTTTCAGTCTTTCATTTCAAAGCTACGGTATGTCTGCACAAATTGGACAGACTGCTCGACCCAACTAACAATTTTAGATTGTAGAAACGTTTCTGTAATGTTTTTGTTAAGTAAAAAAACTGTTAAATAACCATGCCAAAGTGATCAAAAGTATCAAATATGTACCACCGTACTTTTACAAAAAAAAAAGATCTTATCATTCCAACCTGGTTTTCACCATCCTAATTTTGAATTTGTGCCATAAGAGTTTGTTTAAAATATTAGACGTTTCACAATATTTTTATATGGTTTTGTAAATCTATGCACAATGCGGCCAAGTACAGCAAAAGACAATAGACAAATTGCATATTTTACCAGCTTTAATCATCAGTTCTTTCATTAAGGGATTAAACCGCTAGCTTTAAAAATATTGACACTTACAGAAGTTGATGTTTATTTTTGGGCTGCTTCTGACCCTCATTCTTTCTGGTCTCAGGGGGGCTCATGAACTGATCTAGCTGGGATAAGCTATTCGACTGACTTAAGAAATAATAGGTTTTTTGATACGACCCACATATCCTACCACATGATTTTATATTCTATAAAAAGAACGGACCCAAAGGAAACGCTGGCCTTCAATGTCCGACCAAGAATAACTTCAACACTACACGAACGTATTAGTTGATACTGTACCATTTAAAAAGAACAGAATCACATTTTTCTAGAACATCTCCCACGCTGGCCACAAGTTCATTTGAGCTTGACCAAACTGACACATGGAGAGTTTATGCAATATTCTACCATGCTAAGACACAATAAAACTGCTGCCATTAAAATATTTCAAAATGTGTCGGAATAACGCAACAAATACCCGGAGTTGTCACAAGGGGGCTTTTGTGGGAATTAGTGTCATCATTTAGTGTCAAGAGAATCTTGCTCAATAAGTTAGTTAAAGTTTGTTAATATGTGCTTGTATATAGCTACCTGATTAAAGGTACAATCACACTAAGCTTTAAGCATGAGAAACAAATGAACGAATATCAACAGGATGTGATGTCACACTCCACAGCTTCTGCATCTGTGCATTTCCTGTTTTCAACAATCACAATGAACAAATGAACAAAAGCGAACTTTAAGAAGACGTTTGGTTTAACGACAGACATTTAAAGTGAGATCAGAGACATGTTAATGTTGCAGTAATGCAAGAACATGTGTCCATTAGGACATTGGATAACTTCATTGTATTTGTGTATTTGTATAGTGTATGTCACTGGCCTTATAAAGATTCATCCATTAGGATTTCAGGAGAGATCTGGGGATAGAACAGAACTTCTCAAGCGTGGATGATATGCAGGTTTCCATCTAGCAGAATGATCTAATTTCTCAGATGTTTATGTAACCCAGGGGGAACAATGTAGTCGTGTAAGCGTTGAGGGCCAGGAGCTTACCATGACCTGCTCACAAACTCTCACACCAGCTGTTTTTTCGACCCAGGGGTTGTGGAGGACAGTCTGGTTATCTGTTTCGCCTGCAGATGGCTGGTCGGCATGTGAGAGGATGTATGTGGCTTACTCACCACTCCAAGACACATTTGGACAGCTGCATTTTATCAGTGGTAGCAGAGGAAAAATAAACACGCTTTGAGAAGCCTGGTATGATCCCACGACCCTAAACTCCAGCATGTATGTACAGAGATATACATACACACAAACTGATACATGTGTAGACACACAAACACACACACACTGTATAGACAAACATGCTACATATGCTCGAAAACAAACATGGAGTCAAATGCTCTTATAAATAATTAAAGTTTACTGTATTGGTTTGGCTCTTGAGTAAGAATAATTCTGGATATTTATGGATCCAAAAAACAAAATGCATTACTTAGAGGCTGAACGTTCAAAGCACAGAAGATTTATTTGGGATTTTGTTTTTTAACTTTTTACTCAAATTTTACTCAAACTCTTCATGTAAAAATTACAAACAGAAACTAAATGAGGCAATATTTGACACACAATAAGAGCTATAAAAAGAGTAAATGGCTATAAATGTGGCTTGTATAACCTAGATAATCTAATTGCTTTAAAGATGATTTTTCCTGGGGGGGATAACAGCCATTTCAATAAAAGTTACGTTTTTATAACTTTGTCGGGTAACTACGCACAGAAAAGACAGTGTTTCACTGCTTGGTGACCTGAGTCTCTCACTCAACATGTTTGCTGTTTGTGAGAGTGATTGTAAACTTGAATTAAGGGTTAAAACTAGAGCTATAGTTTTGTGACCTCCGCTCGACTCAAAATCCCATTAGTTCCAGGCAATGGACGTTCCCTACCGCAGCATTACCACAATCCCAAATTTCCCACACGGAGCTGGAGTTAACAGAGATTACCCAACAGAGCCTGCAAATGAACCATCAATTGGTCCATTTGCTATCCTAATACTTTTAGCGTGTTTTCTCTTCATTCGCAAATAATAAGAAACAACTTTAAAGCAATAAAGCTGGTGTGTAAAATACTAAAAGTCTGTTTCATCTTCTGTAATGTAAACATTTTTAGATTCAATTAAAGATTAAAGTAATGAAACAAAAGAGTTCTGTGTCTTGTATAAACATGAGAGGTTGGGATTTTCATAAAAATGTAATTATATTTGTTTATTAAGATGTTTTCTCTGTGGGGCTGTTGGCTCCTCACAATATAGATACGTTCTGGTTTTGGCTAAACTTGACCCACAGGCTAATGTAAATCTTATCTAACAGCACCTAATGAAAGTCAAACAGAGAGACTAACATGAGAGTTATTCAAGGCCACAGAAGATGTCAACATGATCAAATGTGCCGGGGGGGTGTTTTTCCCTATAGTCTGCAGGTCTCAAGGTCTTTTAAATCATTACACTTATCACAAACCAAAGTGACCCACATAATAACATTAAACAACAGTCCTGACATTCAATAAAATGATGCAATACATTTTAAATCGACCCATTATACTGTATTTAACTGTTTGATCACACTGTAAATGAAACTGTGGAACATCATACTGCCGGAACATCTATTAAATGAATGTATCTGAGTCTCGGCCAGTGTGCTTGCTCAGTAAATACACTTCATCATTGTCTAAGCAGAACCCACTTTAAATGTGTTAATCAAGACCCTTATGAAGGCGAGTCTGGAGCTGTTTGTGTGCTGTACGACACGAGACCCTAGAAAACCCTGAGAGAATATAACACCAGCTTCAAAACTACAAGGTCTTCTCTCACACAAAAGACTACACTGCAAAAGAAAATCAGCATAAACAATA
Source organism: Ambastaia sidthimunki (assembly GCA_036877625.1). Classification (NCBI taxonomy): domain Eukaryota; kingdom Metazoa; phylum Chordata; class Actinopteri; order Cypriniformes; family Botiidae; genus Ambastaia; species Ambastaia sidthimunki. The sequence goes on along the minus strand of JAZGTK010000005.1, from coordinate 238,550 downwards.
ACATTTGCTTCAAACAAACAAACTTTTTGCTTGTAGCTTGTTTTAAAGATGTTTAAACATTTCTATCAAAAAAGTCAAAAGTTAGATGTTAAGAACATTATATTTTATAGTGTAAAATATCACAACACAACAAAATTTAACAAATTATTTAAAAGTGTAATTGGAACAGATGGTATCCCATCATACCTTGGTGTTTCTTCAAAAAACTTCACTACTTTAGAAGAAGTCCAGTCTGGACCACCAGGTGAGATGATTCTGTCTGGGCTGTCGTTCACACACATTCTCAGAGTTAGAGTGGAACTGAAGGACATGGAGAACCTTTGACACACTGAAGGTTCTTCTGTGGCTGTTTATGGATGTAGATAAAGATCTTGGCAGATCACAGACATAAGCACATTCAAGGAACAACTTCTTTAACTTTTCATAGAGCACATCTGATCTGCTAATGGTCTTGCAGTGTTTGTTTCCTGCGTTTCTGTATGTCAACCTGTCTCACACTCAACTGTCCATCTAAGTATGTTTTCTTCAAACACAACCCACAGTGCAACATCAGGCAACATCCTTTTCGGACAAGCAAATTATGTTTGACTAAAACCTAACCAAGAGACTCTTATCTTCAAGACTCACAGCAGATGAAGGCTGACTGACACGTGCATATAAAGTAGCTATTTGTGTAGCATGGGTGTGTGTTGGGTCAAGTTGGACCAGTTGGGTGTTATAAACATGTTCTCCATTCATAGTGGTCCTTAAATCCCCCTTGTCCGTCCTCTTAAAAACCCTCATCTCTCACACAATGGTGGTCTGTCTCCAAAGTTCCCGCTTGACTCTCGAGGAATGTTGAGCTTGGATTGGACCCAGGCTGGACATCTCGACGCTGCTCTGGGTTTGTGAGGGCACCATTACTGCAAACCCAAACACCAGCCACATCATTAGAGGCTTCTCCCCAAGAACTGAAGAAAACTGAAGTTCTCTCAATCGATGTTATGGTGCAGCGGAGTCAGCGAATGGTCTCTGCTTTTGATTTAGTGGTCCACTTAAAGACCTGCAGTTCTGGATCCTGTCCAAGGGCCATTTCTGAGAAGTTCTGTTGGTTTATCGGACCCCAAATGTTCCCTCTTCATTAAGATGTCCCAGAGGCACGTTTCATTGCTCATCAGAGGCTGTTCATTCATAGCTCAGGTCATGTGGTGCACTTCTCAGTTGTGTTTCATGTACAATAAGTATCAACCTTGTTTCAGATGTTTCCTCTAAAACATCTTAAGAGAAATTAACGAGACAATTGTTCAAATACATTAAGACTATGGAGCTATAAAATGAATGTAAATTGTATAGCTGAGATAATCTGGTTTCACATCAATATGATGAGTAATGTTTGTGTTCATACTGAAATCAGTATTGGCTTTTTATTTGAGGCTTGAAAAATCTGAAGCGTATGGTGAAGATGAGGGCTTTTACTAATCATTACATGATAGATTCAAAGATTCAAAATACAGGAAACATGAATGATTCTGATATCTGTAGCTCCTGCTCATACTGCAGCTAAATGTGAAGTCCCTCAACTCAGCTAAAAATCTTCATTGCACGATTTTTAGTTAATGCAAAGAGTAACTGTGTGAACACGCACTATTTGTCTCTCTAGCTAGTAATTTCAGAGTCTTCAGCTGGAGGCCAGATGGCACATTTATCAACCAATTACAAAAAAGAGGATTTTACCATGGAAAAGTAACCGCATGTTTTCCCCAAAACAATTATCCTTAATTAACACAGTACCAAATTAATTGGGTGTTGTAGTCTACACACGGCAATGTGTTCCTTTATTTCCATCACGACTGCTGATTGGCTTATACGATATGCTGAGCTGGTGTCCGTAATTATGTTTATAAGTTGCTGCCTATAGAAACCATATACGGTAAAGTACAGTACACAAGATTACTACATTATAGTACAAGTTCCATGTCCCATATGTATGTACCTGTAGCCTAACTGCTAGAGAACAGCGCTTGTAACACCGAGGTCAGGGTTCAATTCCCAGGGAACACACATACTGATAATCTGCATGCTTTAAATACACAGAAAGTCGCTTTGGATAAGCCAGCATTTCTTTATATTTTACTTTGGAACTTGCCTATAAAAAAGATCACAGTGTTTTTTAGGCCTTTTATGTTACAAATGGTCATTTTAAGGCTGTTGCTTCAATTCTATATTTCTGTTTAAAAGCACGTAGCAAGTGAACTCAGAGTTTTCCTCTTTGATTCACGGAGCTCTGCAGCGGCATCAACATTTCATGAATGCAGAAAGCGCAGTCGTGTGTGAAGACTGCGTCTATGTGACTGTGTCTATCTGTGACTGTGTCTGTGTGTGACTGTGCAATCCATAGCTGAACACATTCTATCACTTTAAGAATTCTCTGCACTCCCCCAGTCTGCAGTGAATAAAAATAGCCCCTCTCACACACACACTGGAGCTGTGTTTGGAAATCTGCAGATCTGGGGTTGCAAATGAACAGGAAGTGGCTTTTTCGCCAGGCAGTAAATGAGGTTTTTTTTCTAAGTGTTGTCATTACTGCAAATAGATGGGAGGTCATTTTTTAAGACCCAAAAGTCTTCCACAGAGGCCCTTATGTGACCCCTGTGCACCCTGGGACAAATATGAGTACCGTAGCATAAAGCTATTTGTCAATGGAAATAATGTATCTGGCTTTGACCCTAAACATGCTGGTTAGCTCTTTCTCTTACTGACTCATCCTGACACAGTGGTCTGACTATGTGCAGGTAAAAGAATTCATCAGACTGATAAAGCTTATGCAGCTTTACATCCTAGGCAAAAACACTATGAATTATTCATTGCTGTGGATAAAACATGGTCGCATAAGCTATATATATAGTAGCAGAGTTTCTGTATGAGAAACAAATTGGGAGAGAGCGAGTGTGAGAGAGAGAGCAGAAATACTTAATTCAAAATTCATTACAGTATCTCCTCGCAATGCATGTTGGGAAAGTGAGTACTGTGACTCACACAAGCTGATAAACACTCAGCACTGAACTGTTTTCACTATCCACATATACTGAAACTTCAACACAATCCATCATCCAAAATAAAAGGTTTTCATTAGCAACTCGAAATTATTGGTTAGTTTCCTGTAATGCAGCATTTGCTGTTTGTTATGTGCGCTGCAGACTAAACGCAGCTGTTTAAGGCAGCGTATCTGTTACTGCCATCTAGTGGTACTATTTAAATACAGCTCCACATATATTTCATAGGACACAATATGACTGGAAACGTTTAAATGCAAACATTTTTAAAATTAAGTGGTGTTATCAGCATCACACAATTATTAGTTTTATAAAATAAATAACTCACAGCAGGTTGGCATCTACATATTCTTTGTCTCAGCAATAATGTAACTGATGAAGACTATAAATGTCTTTGTGTGTTCCTTAACCAAGTTAATTAACAGATGTTTTTTGGGGTGTATTTCTTTAAGACAGAAGTGTGGTGATGTTTATTGGTTAAGGTGTATTAAACACACACATGCTGGGAACAGTGACCGTGTGGTCATTCAAGAGCTGATAAAAACAGTCGCTCAGTTTTAGCAGATTCAGTCCAGCGCTCAGCGAGAGTTCAAAGGTTTGGCTTTTTTTCTAACATGGGCAGAAATTTTCTGGTAATATGTTGGATCATTAATCTGAATCTGCTAAGCAGACAACGGTAACCTACCGTAATCTACCATTATCTACGGTAACAATGCAGTTTGTTTCTGGTGTGATCGTAGTGGTTCTGCTAACGGAGGTGGACCTGCTCACCAAAGATGGAGAAGTACATGTCCACATGGAGGCTGATCCTGTGCTATAACTCAACAAGTAACCTCAAAAGTGATCGGGCCCATCAGGAGCAGATGTCTGGCTGTGAGAACCCCCCTGCCAAGTGTGGAAGAGGTGAAACTACACTTACATAATCTCCATTTTTTGTTTAATAGTTCCTGGACAATGTTGATGTCCAGCATACCACCTACTGGTTTTTTTTTAGAAACTACACATCCTTTTATAGATTTATGATATGCACATCACAAGCTCTATAATCTGAAAATGACTCAACTTTCCTCCCTCAGGTGTACAACGTTTGTCAGGTGTGTGTAAGAAGGAGGGACTTCTGCTTCCTCCAGAGCTGGCCAGACCGGTCGTAATCTCCACAAAGCCCTGCTGATGTGTGAGGCCTGCAGAGTTCAACAGTAAGTGAAAGCAGGTGTATTTACCACAGTGGGGGTAAATACTTGGATCTAAGATACTTGTAAGATTCCTCACAGCTGAAATAGATAAACTGCAGGCTATAATTGTAATTCTGTACCCTGAATCCTGCTGGTATCCATTCTCTCCAGACCAGGGCATCCCTGAGACAGACTGGGAACAGCTACAGCTACAGAACAGCTACAGAAGCAAAAAAAACTTACCAGTTTCTTTAATGGAAATGTAGGATTAAATAAAAAAAAAAAGAAACACTCAGCACTTAAAGGTTGTTTTTATTAACTCTAAGTCACCAGTCACTCATGCTTTAGACTGACCAATCGTGTTAGCTGGTTTAAGATTTATACTTAGTGTTATTTAATAATTAACTTATGACCTGTTATTTTTTTGTTAATCAACACTTTTGTACTTGGCTGATTGTTGTCTGTGATATCTTTGCAGACTTTTGGAGGTTTGGGCCTGATTGTATGAACTTCTAACTCACTGCATCCCACACGAAATAATCATGAAGGTAAAGTCACATATATATGTATATAAATACATACATACATATATGTGAATAAATGGAGAGAGAAAAGAGGGGTAGGTCAAATAAGAGTTACCTCTTATGATTACTGCAGTAACTGCTTCTATTTGTGGTATTCCAGGAGCTGGAGAGTTGCTTAGCAACTGTGATGGGCATTTAAAGGCTGAGGTAGCTCAGATGGCCGCATGCTATGAACACAGACTGCAGCTCAGCAGCAAAGCAATTGACCACCTGAAGGCCTTTGTGGCTAAATTCATGGCCATCTACAAGAAGTTTATGGAGGATGGATTTGACAACTTCATGTTCTGAGCTATTGTAGCCTATAAGAAAGAAGATATATTTAATAATATTGTTTTTCATAATAAAAGTAATTTCAAAATAAAGGTTTTGAACTTTTATTGTCATTTAGAAATAAAATTAGAACCATATTATAGTCTTTATTATTATTTAATATATTTTAGTACTGAAAACCATAAAAGTGCATGTACATTTAGTGTGACATTACTAAGGCAGATAACTGAATAGCTATAAGTTAACTTTTTAGCATACTATGATGACTAAGTACAACAACATATATTTCATTCATCCCTAGTTATCAGATAATGTGAGAATACTATCTTGGTTACTAAAACCAACCATTGCAAGGTTCTCTTTACCGTTCAAAAAATGTAAAATATTTTTTCCTACCTTTCCATTTATAACTTGCCAACCGAACCTGAGCAAATAATACAAATCTCAACATATCTTTAATAAACAAATAAATATTATATTTTACACAAATAAATAGTTTGGTTATGTAATATCTATTGCGAAATTACCTAATTCAATACATGTATTGTGAGTATAAGATGCAAAGTCATTTTTAAAAGCTTTAGTCTAATAAACTAATCCAGCATAAACCAAATGCACAAAAGTCCCAAAATAATCCACAATATTGATGTTCAATGAGAGTAACCACGACCACAAATTATACATTAACAGAATGTGGGTGTTTGTACATACAAAAGTCTCAGATCTGTGATCCTTCTGTTTCGTTCTCATACACCAACCAATAAGAAAAATAAATAAGTGAGAAGAATAAAGGAACATTTGGCTTCATCATTTGGTGATTGATTTGTACCTCCTGATCGCATAGTAGAAAATAAAGACCACTGTAATGAACATGGAACAACCCACGAGAGACAGAAAGCCCACAACAGGTTGCTTGGCTAGGATGTAACACTTAGAACAGTACTCAGGGACAAGAGTGCACTGCTGGTAAGATGTGCCCTGGGCGGGGAAGCCATTGTGTTGGATGATGTTTTTGTAATGGGCCAGTGAAGACTTCAAAATGACCTCCTCTTGTACGTGGCCGTACATTCCAAAGCCTGGGTCGTGTTGATCGCTGAACGCATACGCAAAATAACCTTTCAGGTTGACACCGTCCAGAATGTAAGCTGAATAAAACAAAACATCAGAGGTTAGTAAACAGCTGGTCTGCTGTGTAAAGGTGAGGTAACTTAAAGTGAATGATAACTCAAAGAATGAGGTAACTCAAAGTGAATTGATAAGGTAAATAGAACCTTGCTAGAGTTTGAAAATAGTAAACAAATATTTTTCCAAAGCTCAGATGTAGAGTTGTGCTAGTTTCCTAGTTTTCCGATTAATTATTAAACCGCTGCGTGTGTGTACATCGTGAGCTTTGCGCTCCTTAATAAAGATGGCACAGTTTGAGTCACCTGAACTTAAATACCACAAAAAACCTGATTCAAGACTATTGAAAGCTGAATCAGTGGATTTTAGGTTGACTTACCTTTCAAAGCCTCATTAATGTAGTTGTAAAGGTAGTAGACGCGCAAGCTGTCCTTAAATCTAGCAGTGTCTTCTTGAACCCCATTGGCCATCACGTAAACAGGAACCCCTTTATATCGAGAGTTCACCCAATTCAGTGCCTTGCGAAGACCCCAGGGTACCACAGGACAGTTGCGCCTTGGCGACATGATCCAGGTGACGTCGGATATCAACTGTACCTGCAACTTGTCTTTAAAGGTGTATTTGTCCTCAACTCCATCATATACCATAGAGGTAGTAAAATGGCTAATGGCGAAGAAATCGTAGGTTCCTTTAACCAATCGGTGGTCGTCTTCGCTGAACGTTGGTAAGTGGTAGTTGAAGAGATCAATGTTGTTGCGCTGTTGGAGCCAGTTACGCATCACAACAGGGTAATCACCACTGCCAAAGATGGGCTCTGCAAACCAACCCACTCGAAAGTCCAATACTCGGTTTGCAGGTTCCACATCTTCTCGGCTGAAAGAAAACGCAGGCTCCACCCAGTCCATGTGAAGAACTAGGGATGCTTTACCGCCCTGAGCTTTGCGGAACTCTTTGTCGTAGACGCGCCAAGCTAACGCGTGGGCGCGGAGCAGCTGGTGACCCACGGCGTATTCGAGGTCCTCATCGTTGGGCTCATTGAGAGTGATCCAAAATTTCACATGAGCTCCAAGACGTTGGAAACACAGCCTGGCGAAGTCTGCAAATGCCTGGACTGTTTCTTCGCTCTGCCAGCCCCCGGTGGCCTCCATGGGAGCAGGCAGGCTGGACAGTTTCCCTGTATGGTGCCAAAGGGTCACAACTGGGGTTACGTTAACTTTTCGTAGCTCACTGACAAAGCAATGGTAGTAGCTTAGCAGTGTTTCGTTAGCATCAGACACTCGGCCTGTTGGGACAATGGAGGACCAGTTGAGGGAGAAATGGAAGTGAGACACTTGCATGTGTCGCACATCAGACACCTGCTGTCTGATACTGGCATAGTCGGCGCAATGCCGCACCCTGCGCATAGGGGGCGCCTGCGCATCTGCAACTTTTTTCAGCTCTCCATTACCAGAAATGTTCCAGATGTATACGCTCGGGTCTGCGAACTGGGTGGGTGTGGTGTCAACCTTCAAAATAGATCACCAAAAAACATTTAAGAGATTTTAGATGAACACAATATTTGTTTCTATGTCATGCAGATAAAATTCATGGGGGTTAAAGAAAATAATCAACGAGCTGAATAAAAATTGATTTAGAAGATATGCCAATACTGCTGGAACAAAGATCAAAGCTAAACATTCTGTGTAGATCATCATATGATGTAAACAGAATCAGGGTTCTATAAAAATGAACTTTGAATCCTCCAGCTAACAAATGTCTAATAAGAAAACAAGAGCAATCAACAATGATAGTTTAATTTGCTGGGCCGCAGTGTACAAAACACAGCCATTGCCTTATTTTGATGAAATCTGTAGACAGACCTGATCTGAGGCAACTTCCTTTGTTAGAATGTCAATTAAAAGTTTTCCAAACTGACTAACTTTCATTACTTATTACTAATTTACTGTAACTGATTAAATATTAATTCCTACTTTTCAGTTTCGAGCACAAAGCTCATGTTGTACAGCACTGCCTTTATGTAAAAAGGTGTGTGTACACACACACATATATACACACATATATATGTACCTGTATGGAGTTAGCTGCCACACCCCAGGCAAAGTCGCAGGGAAAGACGCCCTGTGCAGGGCGGTTCTCGGGCAGCTGGGGGAAGCCGTTCTTCTCTATGAGTTTGCTGTAGAAAGTGGCAGATGTTTTTGGCTCTCTTTTCAGGTCAGGAGTGTTGAAATCTACATAGAACAGCCCTCGTCGTATTCCATATTCCCGGTACCACTCATATCCGTCCAGCAGAGACCAGGCTGTGTAGCCCATTACATTAACACGGTCAAAGCGGATCGCTGTTAAATACAACAGGAGACACATTAAACTGTGACTGATTTTGGAAAAGTGCAAATAACAAGTTCATGAATGAAAATGAATCTAATCAAATATATTATAATATATAATAAATATATTTGACTGACCATATATTTGAGTAAAGTAAAATATTTCTGCTGAATGTCACATTGAATCATTTAATTCTGGTCCCTGTATTAAATATCCTATTTTGTCTTTTACCTTTCAGAGTCTCCATAATAAAGCGCTTCAGGTAATACATGTACTTGGCGTCTTTCGTTTTCGTGGTGCCGCTTCCGTACCAGCCGCTCTCAACCACAAAGATGGGCGGATCGTTATACTCAGCGTGGACCCAGTACAGCAGCATCCTCAGGTCCAGATCTTCTGTCTGGCCGAAGCGCAGACTGTCATTGATCAGCTGAAAACTAAGAGCCGGGCCGTGAGAAAGAGCAAAGAAGTCAGCCGTGCCCTTGATGTAGACGCGCTCGGCCTCCGTAAAAGACGGCAGCCGGTGGGTCAGATTGCGCTTCATGCATGGAGGATAATCTCCATCCACAAACAGCGGCCGGGCGAACCAGCCGAGCACGAAGTCTAGGGAACACTGGCAGGCCCTGCGGTTCTCCTGTCTGGTTCTGCTGGGTTTGATCCAGTGGGAAGCCAAAGCTATAGACACTTTCCCTCCCTGACTGGCGCGATATTTTTCATCATACAGGTGCCAAACTGCAGCGTGTGCCTGGACAGATTAAAAGATAATATATGAAACATATAATATATAAAAAACAAAATAATATATACGATAAAAGCGTTATGGCCATTAGATTGCCGCAGTTTCATCCCCATAATATCAGTACAATATATATTTCATGTAGCATCTAATAATGTAACATTTAAATACATTAATATGGAAATATATTATATATGGTATATATTTAGGCTATACTATACTGGCTAATAGATCATTACATAAACACAACAAACAAATATACGGCTGTTGCTGTACCTTCAAAAGATTGTGTCCAACTCTGAAAGGCAAATCCGAGTCATTTTTAATACCAGGTGCCACAACTCCGGTTCCGTATCCATGCCAGGACACCACAAAAGGATTGTCGATGGTGATCCACAATTTCACACTCGCTCCAAACGTTTTAAAACAAAAATCTGCGTATTCTTTAAACAGCTCCACCATCACTGAATTATTCCAGCCGCCAAACTGTGTCTGCAAATTGTCGGGCAGGTCCCAATGATATAAAGTCACAACAGGTTGCACTTTAATCTCCTTTAATCCACGAATTAGATGTTTATAGTATTTGACGCCTTTTTCATTGTAACTTTCTGTCGTGCCGTTTGGGAAAATGCGCGGCCAGGACAGAGAAAACCGATAGTGAGTGACTCTCAGTTGCTGAAGGGCTCGGAGGTCTCCGTGGATGTTGTGGTAGCTGTCACTTCCCACGTCGCCTCTGGATACGCGGGTCCCTCCGCGCGTAAAAGTGTCCCAGATAGATTTTCCTTTCCCGTCTTTCTCCCAGGCCCCCTCGACTGGATACGCAGCGGTACCGACAGCCCACATAAACGTCTCGGGAAAAGTGTCGTAGAGAAAGGCTTTGTCACCGGGATATGGAAGCTTGCTAAATCTATCCCACGTGTGCAGACCTGCGCCTGGATCGGTTGCTATCAACTGCTGTTGACCGAACGAAATGAACGCCAAAATAATCCACGTAACTTTCATAGTGTACGAGAGCCGGATTTGAACAATGTGAGCTGTGTCTTGGAGACTGTGGTATAACCCACCTGGCCCCATCTGATCCCGTTTTAGTCCTCTCATGTAATCTATCAATTATTACCCAGGTACTTGACGCGTAAATAGGTATCCAGGCGCTGGGCAATTCCAGCCCCCCATAACAACTTTCCTTTAGCTAGTGGAGCAATAAATATGATGGGGCAAATATAATTATATGAGAACGAAACGTTTTTTTTTTATTTACCCTGTGGCTTTAAATAAACATTAGAAAAGTTTAGTATGAATACACCATAGGCTATAATATAAATGTGTTATCCTGTAATCCACATTTTCTTTCATATTAAACAGTTAGGAAACACATATGTAGCCTTGGATGAATATTAAAAATACAATCTGGTTATTCTAAATTGGTCCTATGATTTTGGTCTACATAGATATTCTAAATGTATTTTGGATGCTTTGAACTGTATGTTATGAATCTGCTGTAGACAGGTTTGATTTTGGCACTGCAACGGCTGATCCTCAGTGATTAAAAACTCACATTTCAAAATAGGAATAATATATGCAATGTGTGCTAAAAACAACATGCACCGAATTGTATTGGAAATATAAAAAAGACCTGTTTTTCACAGTGACAACAAGAAAAATTGCAAATGTTATATTTTAATGCCCATAATATGTTTCCTAGGATAATTGTATTTGATCTAAGCCAGGCTTTGGGCGCTCTGACTCAGGCAAAGCATTAATATTGCCGACACCTTGGTCACCAAAGTAAATAATTGAATGAATTATCTATAATTCATTCAATTATGTACATTGGTGACCAAGGTTATTTGTGACTGCTGGTCAAAATAGAAGGTTATGCACACTTAAATTAGAGATGCAAGATGAACACACACACACAAAGCATTGCTTGTTTTTAAAACACCTGTCCTACTTTGTGCCATCTAGATAGGAGGAAATCACAGGTGTGAGTGGTGTGTCTGTCCGCACTGTGGCTGAATCACCTGTTAAAGGTCAGTATTAATGTGATTTTATGTTGCATAATGTTGCATAATTATGTTGTATTACAATAACCTGTATCCTCTGTGATAATTACCATTGTGTTCCACTGACATAAACGTTCAGAAAGGTCAAAGACACATGATTCACAGTGAGGCTTCTGTTCATGTGCATGGAAAGAGACAGAATTATTGCTCCATGTAACAAAGAATTGATCCATATGGTTTTTCATTGTACTTTTAAAATAAAACAATCCAAAAAGACCAAAACCAAAAAATGGGCCAAAAAATGCATAAAATGTTTGTAGTCAGGTAATGCAAAGCAAGATTAAAGAGCTTGAACTGTGGTGAAAATAGAATGTCTTTTTAGTGCCCTACGTTTTATTACCTCTCTGTTTGCCTTTTATACACTGAAATATAATAAAGAAATCCACGTTTTATTACCCTACATTTACTGAATGCCTAGCAGCAGCCTAACTGCCTCATGAATTATTATTGCCTTTATGACCAAAACTGCACAGATATAAATACAATTCCATACATCTTAATAAACACAAAATACATATTTTCAAAGTGAAATGTAAGGACTGAAATGTCACTCAAATAATTGTAATTTAAAGGCTGTTACATTTGATCACATTTACCCTTTTGAATCCACTGAACGTTTGTTTGGAGATATAGCGCCCCCCAGAGCACCTCAGTGGTACGAGCACTGCATCTGGGGGGACGAGCTTATTGAGAACGCGCATCACAATCGCTTGTAGACGGGGGCGTGGCTAGAGGGACACAAAGTTCTAGCCCCGCCCACACCCGATCATTCGCTAATTACCTTGCGCCAGTTTTCAAAGCAATTGGCGCACTGATAAATATTCACCCGCTGCTTCACCGGTGATCTGGCCACAATGGAGGACTTTTTCATTCCACCTTACAACTGTGGAGGGTATCCTGGATATTTCCCCTTTTATCCCGGCAATCCCAAATTTAAGCATCAAAACTGGAACAAAAAGGGAAGCAACGTGTACGTGCCGCCAGACGCGGATTATTTCGACGTTTACAAACGCGCTCAGTTAAAAGCGATTTTATCTCAGGTGAACCCTAACCTAACCCCGCGCCTGCGCAAAGCCAACACCAGGGAGTTCGGTGTGCAGGTGAACCCCAAAGTCGATGTCACCGTGCAGTGCTCGCTCGGACCCAAAACTCTGTTTTATCGCGGGGATAAATGGGGGTCTCCGCGGACGCCGTCTGTTAGCCCCCTAAGGGACACGGTACCCAGCACTCCGGTTAACTCTGTGCGCTTTTCCCGGCCTGTCGCCATCTACTCACCCGTCTTCGACCGCCGGATTTTCTCCTTATCCACGAATGCCGCTGAAGATGATGACGATGGCGGGGATGAGGATAAAGACGAGAGCCTAAAGATGGACAGCAAAACTGACGATGAGAAGCGTAAACGGGATGAAATTGTGCACGAAGTCCCGCAGGAGAAGTCACTGATTCTCCCAACCAAACGCTCCAACTTCCAGGTTGGTTAGAGAGCCGCAAAAAAGTTACCATGGCAACCATTACTGCCGCCAAAATACGATTTGCATGCACAGTTGCACATTAAAGCATTTTTAAGAGCTTCTGATACGTTTTAAATCTATATTTTGTACGTTTTAAATCTATATTTTTAAATTTAACCAACGCTTATTTATAATGTTTAGTTTAAATAACTAATCTTAGGCTTTAGGCTTTAATTTTGGTGGCAGCTATGGTTAGTAAAACCGTAGTGAGTTTTTAAAAATATTGTGCATTCACATCTTTAATTCTGTTTAGTTTCTGGAGCAGAAATATGGATTTTACCACTGCAGTAAGTGTAATATTAGGTGGGAAAGTGCATTCGTGTGGTGCATCTCGGGAACCTCTAAGGTAAGTGGTTCTGATATTTGATTTGATTTAACTTGTGTATTTATTCTAATTAAATGACATTTATACAGGTGTACTTCAAGCAGAACTGCCGGAAGTGCCAGGCAGGACTAAATCCATATAGGGTTGAATCCATTCAGTGCCAGGTACCAGTGCTAATAATTTAGCATAATTGTGTATATAATGTTTGTCGTTTTATGTTGTGATTCTTCTGTCCAGGTTTGTTGCAAGACTCGTTGCTGCTGTGATCGGAAGCAGAGGCACATTGACATGCGACGTCCTCACCGTCAGGATCTGTGTGGCCGCTGTAAGGGAAAAGGACTTTCCTGTGACACCATCTACAGCTTCAAATACATCGTCTGATTGTTCAGCCCCGTCTGATGTCTTTTAGAGTCTGTATGGGAGATATTGGGGTGGGATGTATTGTTTTTGTATTCCAATAAATGTAACTTAATAAAACCTGAATAAAGTATTGCAGCATAATCGGAGTGAGTTTTGCTTTGATTAACTTAAGGTGGAATTTAATGACTGCCAAAGTGTTGTACTGTCATTTATAATTGCATTTAACATTAACTAGATCCTGTAGTTCAACCCCCTACTAAACACTAAGTGACTAGTAGCCAGAGGCCATGCAGAAAACGCATAGAAAATATTGAAAAGGTTAGTTTTGAATTTGTTTGCAATATGCTACTGTTATTGCTATGTAATGCTTAAAGTAAATTATGCTACAGACAATAATGTATCAAACAAAATCTGAGCTCATTATCGGTGCCCATAATTCTAGGCTGTACTTTCATGCATTGAGTTTGTTTGCAAAAAAAAACAACTGATTGCTACACTATCCAAAAAGGGACGACAACCAGGAGACTCAAGATTCAGCAACTGACAAATGTGAAAGCACAACAAATTTACTTCACAAAAGTTTCAAGTATTTACATGATGGTGGAAAAATGACACTTTTCCAATAGGGCTTTACAATGTGCAGTCTGTCTTGGCATGCACTAAAAACTACTCTCCACTTGATGTCTCCCTTTCCCATTTTATACAAATAAAGGTTTAATAAAATACAAGTTTTAATAAATACAATTCAAATGTAAATACAGTAACGCATGCTTGGCCGCTTGATCCAACAAAGAACGACTTTTAAAAACTATTTGACGCACACTGATACCTTAGATGTGTCTTTATACAGTAGAGTGCAGAACATCGATGAAAACGGACTCATATCAGCAAAGTAGAATCAGTTTCAGCAGTGGCAGCTTATCAGTTATTTGAACAAATTGCTGAATGTCAGCATGTTTGTGTGTCTTTATGTGCAGAGGCTGATATTTAGTGGTACGTCAGTGATAGACAGCTTCACAAAGACAAGCTCTCACCTTTAAACATTTACATAAACATTTACAAGTATCGTGACAGTAACTACAGACAGACAGTATCTTGTGTCGTCCTTCTGCGCCTCTCAGTCCCGTATCACTCACTGGGACTTTAAAGGCATTCTTCAGCAGTTACAGTAGAAAGGCATTTCAATGATCCATCATTGCACATTCCCCATGTTAACAAACCGAGCAGATGCCTTCAGCAGAAGTTCTGACTTTGGCGCTTTTCCAAAATGCAGCATCGCTCTCAGTAGCAAACAGGACTTTATTTTTTTCTTGCGGTTTACGACATAAAAACGTCAAGCTAGTGCAATAATTAAAATACGTTGGAGCATCTCAGTCTGACGAATCGTGCAGTAGCAGTTCGGTTTCACCGTTATTGCTGCACATCTGAGGGCCTGAAGTCACGCTGACTTTCAGGAGCCCCTTTCTATTCAACACAGTCAGGGACGCTCGTGCAAGTTTCCCCAAGAAGGGTACGAGTTTATGAGTCACGCCCTCAAAAGGGTGGCAGCACTCCCAGACGTCACACTGGAGTTGGCCTGGAGCGGGTGGCAGGAGTGGAGGATCATGGGAAGAGGGGTGGTGCAGGAGAGGCTGGGTCACTACGGTGGGATCCAGTGATCTGGGGGTCCAGGCCAGGACTGATCCGGGGTGCTGCAGGCTTCCTGTCAGAGACTCACGCCGGAAACGCTGGAGTCTAGGAGGCTGGATGAGATGACCTGGTACCCCTGGGCGCGGCGGATCATGTCCCGGATCTCTCCGTTGAGCTCCATAAGCTTGGTGGAGACCTCCGACATGTCTTTGTTGGAGCCAACCAGGGCGAAGGTGCCAGTCTGACCCAGCGTCTGGTGTCGGAAGTAGACGTTGAGGAGAGTCTGGATCTCATCCTCTAAGGAACCGCCGAAAATGTCGTTCGGCCACATCCGTCTAAGAAGGAGAAAAAAGTTACTTTTTAAATACAAAATGATTAAATGTCCATGTTATTTAAAAATAAGGAAATGTAACCCCCTAGTGGCTTCACAACTCCCTTAGATACCCTCTGCAGGTTCACCTAAAAATCAATGGTGTGTACCGCCCTATTACACCTCACCTGCACTCTCGAGTGTAGCGAATGGCCATACTGAACTCATTGTTGTTCAAACACTCCAGGATGGCCTGTACAGCTGCCTCTGAGCTGGGGAAGATGGGCTGAGTCCCCTGTCCGTGCTGGTCTTCCCAGTCACCAGCCATTGAGGCTTCCGCTAGTCGCAGGCAATTCCTCAGGTCACTCAGTTCACGAGACATGTTCCACAGCTGGATTAAAAACAAGATCAGGGACGAATGTTTTCCAAGAACACCACATGATTGAACTTATCCTCAAATGCTTTACAAATGCATCATTTGTAATGCTTTGGGCCAGAGCGACAAGTTCAACAGCCTATCTTCTTCAATGCATTACCATGTGACTGCAGTCGAATGTAAATTTACATAATTTAACCATGTTTCTTAAAAGTACTATGATGATGATGAAAAGTTAATACAAGTAATAGTGTCTGATTTAAATAATAATGTCACCCATACAGAAGGTATCACAATCAACAGGTGATCATTTTGTGTATTATGTACCTCTGGCACAGAGCTGATGGTGTTCACTTGTCCAATGAGTTTACAGTAGGACTGAAACAGCAGCAGAAGCTGAAAGTGGAGTTTATACAGTCGCTGACACAGCTCCAGTTGCTGTGGAGGACAGAGAGATGAGTTACACGCGTGACGTGATAACCAATAACATACATAACATAGGAAAATAGAACTCTATGATCTGACATGGATCTACAATTCATTGTTTGTCATAGGCAGGTAATCAGAGGTGAAAAACACGTGGGTCAATGACAAGAATGTCCAAGATGATTAAAAGGGGGAAAATCTTTCCAAAATCTAACACAAACATGTGCCAGGTGCATTTTTGAAAAATGTTTACACTATTAAAAAAACTCCCATTTATTCTCTGAACTCGCTTATTCTCTGGAGAGTCACAGGAGAGTTTGAGCCTAATTATCTAACTTTTATGATTTAACTAATCTAAAAATGTTAAAGAAAATAATATAAACTAGTAATTTTTCAAGGGTTTTACAGGTTTCAAATCAGAACAACCTCCAGATTACATCACCTAGACATTTTTTATTTGAATCTTTTTAAGTAGTTTTTAATAAACTGCATTTTGATGTATTTTTAAACAAATTTGTAAGTTTAGAAATTGTTTTGTGTGAACTGAGTGTCAAGACAATTGAGTGTCAAAAATGTTAAACGTCAAGTCATTGACCCATGTACTGAACTAAAGCCATTAAAAACAGATCACTCGCTCTAACAATAAAAAAAGAACAGTTCTTAGTTTCAAACTTACAGCCAGAGTTTCCATTTGCTGCAGAGCAAGCATGTCACAAAACAGGACAGAGTTGAGAAGGGAGAAACAGACCGTATTAATACCCAGCATGCAGTCAGTGAGGTGTGTGTGCCAATATCACAGCATTGACACTGCTCAGAAAATCCATCCATATAAATAATGGATTAGTGTCAGTCATATTCAACCCTGAAACCCAACCCATATAACACCAGAAGATAAAGAGAGATACACAAGGTGCGTTGAGAGACAGAGAAGGGAGTGAAAGGCAAAAATAACCAAAGATGCTTTGTAGAAGAGCGAGCATGTTTCCAGATATGTTGCAATTTAACTGCTTCCATACGTGTTGAATATATTTATCATTTATGTACATTAAAGTCACATGACACACTATCTAAGATCAACTGTAGGTGCTGATACATATGTACATAATCTAAAGTGTTAAGGCATGTTGGAAAAGACTTTATTCTCTCATGTGACTGATGCACATTAAGGGGGTTAACACTTAATGTCTTACCTTCTCCTCAGAGTCTCCTGGCTGACAGGTGATCACACTGTCCTCAGGACAGCTTGGAAACGTTGCTTTACAGTTCTGCAACCACTGTTAAAACAGACGGGAGAGCGTAAGAAAAAATATGAGTGGAGGCTACTGTGCTACCTTACTATCACGGTTGCTAGGGTGTTGCTATGTGGTTTTTAGCACCTTGTTATGTGGTTGATAAGGTTTTCTGCATGGTTGCTAAGTGTCCAAAATGACCCACTCCACAAGTTTGATATTCTAATCCCTAGATTTGGGGCTCCTTTATCAATGCAAGTCTATGACAGTCCAAATTGCTTCTGTAAACTTACAGAGACGGCTGCTTCCTCTCGGCTGTTGTATGTGTCAAGATACTCCTGCAGTTCCAGGACACTGAACTTCATCTTTTCCAGGAGCCCATAAGAAACGATCTACAGAAGCACAATATAAGACACTGCATGAACACACTTTTAAAATAGCTTGTGCTTAAAAAGTTAGTACACGAGATGATTTTTAACAAACATCAGAAATTCCCTGACCGTTTCTGCATCCACATACAGCGTGGGACAGTCAGAGCAAGTGGCCAGCATTTCTGATGAGTGCATAAATTTCGACCCGATCCCCCTCAAGTTGTCTCCAAGGTAACTGGCAGTGCTGCTGGTCAGGGAGCAGAACTTGTTTTGGATGTTCTGTCAGGAAAACACGCAGTTGACATGAGAAATACTTGAACCGTGAAACTGACACGTCCTGCAGTGTGACATGCTAAAGACCATCCAAAGCTATTTTCAACTGCAGCTGACCAATGTGACAACTGCATCTTAAATGGTTGCTATGGAAATCTGTTCTTCCTATTCGGTTTACATTAGTGCTTTGCATTCCAGAGTGAATCCAGTTTAGAATCAAAGTGAAATGGCTTGTTGACAAAAGCAAGGCTTCACTTTCCATCTAGAGTAAAGGGTGAAGGTACCTGAAACAGTGTGGAGAAGATGTGAAAAGTGTAGACGGCACAAGACCCGTCTGTGTCACACATCAGCTGGTTGATGTGACTCCGCCAGGCTTCCTCAGCATCGTCACACACCGTGGGCTGAAATGCCGCCAAGATGGCGGAGAAGAAAGGGGAGGGTGGAGGAGGAAAGCCCAGCTCATCCAGATCATCTCGGTCCTCCCCAAAATGGTAGCTATGGAAACCAGTAGAGATGAAGTCATTAATAACCATGTTCAGAAATTAAATAACCATGCCAGTTAGCTTTGGAACACACACAAATCACTGACATTATTTACTGCTACAAACTGTATTGTAATGGAGTTTTTACCTGGGCATGGAGTTTGGGTTCTGGTTAATTCCGGCTCGGTTCTGATCTCCAGGAGGGTCCAGATTAGTGCTGGAGCCACAGTCAAACCGCACAGGTAACTCATTTACACAGAAAGACAGGTCGTCCTCTTGAACATTAGAGTCCTCATCTTCTGGTAAAATCTGCAAAGGTAATTTTAGTTTTTTATCACTAGCACAATTGTCCATTAATAATTCTAACATTCCTGCAAGCAATTGTTTAAACCTAGCTGATAAAAGGCAGATGTTTCAACAAAAATAGGTTCCAGGTTTGGTGTCGTTTGGGCTCTTTTGAAAAGGATTTAGTGGGCTTATTATATTCTTTTACATACGGGGGGCATAATGTGGTCATCTGGTAGAGATGTTCCCAAGCAGGGTGTGGCAGCATTCAGAGAGTTTGGGTCAGCTGATGTGGTGTCATAGGAAGTGGACAAAGAGTCCGTATGATTGTTGTCCTCTGAGGGGGAAAGGTTCATTGTCTGAAATCAAGACATGTCCAGCTTTAGAAAATTACCTTGAAATGGATGCATGGATAGATGGATGATGGTTGATGTCTATGGATGAATGGATGGATCATGGTTGATATCTATGGATGGATGGATGAATGGATGATGGTTGATATCTATGGATGGATGGATGAATGGATGATGGTTGATGTCTATGGATGGATGGATGGAAGGATGATGGTTGATGTCTATGGATAGATGATGTCTATGGATGGATGCATGGATGGATGATGGATGGATGTCTATGGATGGATGATGGATAGATGGACAGAAAGACAGACAGATGAGAGATAGACAGACAGACAGACAGATAGATAGACAGACAGAGATGAATTAGACAGCAGCACATACTAGCTGAGAGTGAGAGAGACTTTGGCTGGTGGAATTGGACTCTTCCTCTGAGGAGTCATCAGAGTCCTGATGGGGGTTGTGGAGGCTGATGCAGGGGGTGCTGTCCAAGTGCTGGCTCTCCTCCAGGAGCTCAGTCAGGTCTGTGCTGTCCAGAGAGCGCCGACGCACTCCCCAGTTAAAGTTATCCATACTCTCACCCTATAAACACACATACAGACTTGATTTAGCAGCTAAACACACTTCCAATATCAACAGCAGCTGATATTAGGTTTACACCATGCAGGCCATGTTTTGGCCACATGAAGCTGGGACATAACACACATAATGAGTTCTAATAAGTTATTGTACCATAAAATAAAATATTCAACAAGAAAATAGAGTGAAACAAAACACCACAATTTTTTCATCTATGCAAAGATGAATTAAAACACAATCTGAATCCTATTTTTATGGTTCACAATTTACTACATCAAAACAGAAGCTAGTATTAAACAATGATTTAAAGTTTAGGAAACAACAATCTTGGCATGAGATGGTAATAACATGCATGTCTACGGTATGCAATACAACATCCTTATATTGTACACAACAAAAAACAAACAGTACTATGACATCATACTTTTAGTTATACCACCCTATGACAGATGAGAGTCTAGATGACTGACACACATTCACAGAGTGACTGAGCAAGTATGGAATCAAGATTTCTGCCATTCTCTAAGTCACATGCCAACACAGCTGTTCTTACCTGCAGCTCCTATGCAGCACAGGAGAAAAAGAGAGAGAGTGTGTTAGACATAGAGAGAGAGACCAGAGGAAACATCATGGGCACATTAGTTAGACACAGAGTCAGTCTCTGATCAGCAAGTATTATTACACAGCAAAATTATCAAAGGAGAGACAGACAGAGATATGTTAAGATAGAGAGAGATACGTAGAAAGGGAAAGAAAGGGAAGAGAGAGAGAGAAAGGAAAAAAGAAAGAAAGACTGAAGTGCTCACCTCTCCATCTTCCAGCTCCACATCGAGGAAGTCAAAGTCCCTGAAGACTCTGAACTGCTGCTCTGAGGTGGTATCATCCAGCGTGTCCTCCCTGGTCCCATCCTCAGAAGACACCTGGCTGGGCTGATGCTCCATCAGATCCAGGTCACCACAGGACGAGAAGATCACCTGGGAGTCATCATCATGCATTATACATTAGGCTTTATCTTCACAAATTAACACAACAAATGGTTGTTAGTCAGATGGATTTGTGTCTAAAACAACTGATGCTGCACAGAGTGGTTTCTCTTGTAGCTGTTATGAGGATCTTGTGAAGCTGGTGTGACATGGAGAACTTACAGATGGGTTCTTGGTGAGACCGACTTCCTGTCCGCAGAGTGACAGAACATTTACCAGCTTCTCTCTTGTTCGCTTCTAGAAACAAAAGGAATCAAGGTGAGGTAAAAAAAAGGAGGATTTGATTACAGTGGAATTGTTCATTAAAAAGCATATAGCAAATACAACAAACCATGCAAACATTTTTAGTTCAGTACTACTTAAACTACGTAAATTCCAAATGATCTTTTAACAGCATAAGCTCCTCATCACCTGTGATGATTGTGGCCGTTTCCAGCTGACCGGCACTAGGACGGTGTTTGAGTTGGACCCTGAGGAGGTGGAGGACGTGCTGCGGGTCGCCCGGGCTTTCCCATCTCGCCCTCCTGATCCCTGTAAGTCATCATATCTGCGGCCAATAACCGGCGTCTGTACACACACACACACACACAACACATCATTAATCTGTTAAAATCAAAACATACTGTAAATAAAACATGACAAATGATTTTGTTATGTGTGTCACACACTTATAACCCCCATGCAAACATGAAACCCATTCTGTGCAGTTTGGTGACTCGACACACCCCACACTACCCATGAGTCACAGCTGCCCTAAGATTCAACAGCCTTCCTGTGGCTAAACAAGCATGTGTGGAAAAACAGCCTAATTATTGAACTCCTTATCAGTCTGGGCCCACTGCATCTGGACAGGATATCACTGCTTTCATCAGAGTAGATAAGAAGAATTCTGGGAACCTAAAGTGTTTCCTGTAGTTCCAAGCCAAGCCACAAGATGGAGGGTTTGCTCCATTAAGGGCAAAAGGTCTCAAGGAAGAAGTTCTGATTCCAGATCTGTTGTCTTTAAAAGTGGAATTAACCAGTCAAGAACAGACTCTAAAAAAAACAGTTCATAGTCCTGGCCCAGGGCATACACTTTTCCTGAAGTAGCCCTGAATTAGACTGACATCACTTCCTGTTGTTCATTAGACTGCATTTGAAACTCAAACAGTAGAAGCAGGCTCGCAACCCAACCCACCCAACATCTTATTCTAAGCCTATGGTGTCATTAATCACAAATGCAGTCAAAACACATCACTACAAACTTCCTTCTGCTTTAATCCCCATCTCAAGAGAACGGAACACTTCACTGAGCAACGTTTTTCCAAAATGTAGCAAGAAACAAAAAAAGGAGGTGCCGCCCTTCACAGGATCTGATAACAAACGTGTTCAAAAACAACACAGCCACACCTTACATGGTGAAAGAGTTAAAAAAACCCAGGTGTGTAATTTCTATGTAAACTGATATCTTCAGAGCGATAAAAGCTTAAGCTCTCTGACAGAACGCTGCAGCAAACAGAAACCCAGCTAACGTTCTCAGAACATTCCCTAAAGGTTCTTTTGCAGTAATGTTAGTAGAACTTTTTTAACGTTATATATCATTTATATCAAAAACCTTATTCTTAAATTGTTAATGGAACATTAACAAACACTACAGAATTAAAAAAATGGTAAATAACGTTCTTATAATGACATTTTAAACATTCCTATAACTTTCAAATTAACATTCTGGTTACTGAATGGAAATGTTACAGAAACATTTTTACAAGCTAAAATTGTTTGGGAAACCACACAATTGGAACAATTGTGCCGATTTTACAGTTGTTGTAACGTACCTCAGAAATGTCAAAATGGAATTCCATTGTTTTTCCCGGCAGGGCTTTAGATGAGCCGTCCCACATCATGCGGCTGACCTCCAGGTGGGCCAGATCACCGTGAGCGTAGGACGGCAGGGATAAACTGGCCGAACGAGAAACCACCAACTTCAAAATGTTCAGAGCTTCCTTCCAGTGAACGGTCTGAATAAACAAACACATTCTGGTCACAAAACAGTCTGAAACTTCTTTTAAATTCTTACACATAACAAGAAGAATCAGTTTGAAGTTGAATCATAATTCTAGCGGTTCACAGCAGTGCACTGAATGGATTTCACCTGCACAAATTTCTCGATGGTCTTCAGCACCTCCACATTGAAAGGTTTGACCTGAATTCCTGCCAAATCCATGTGGCTCAGCAGACTGTAGATGATCTGCAGCAGTGGCTGTTGCATGCTGGGTAATCCTTTATCTAGTAACTACACAGTGAAGAGAGAGAGGTCAAATGGTTGTTGTTCATCTACAATATCAGCCATGTTTGAAGCACAAATATCTGCCTGCTGTTTGGTAAGCTATAGAAATTTTAGCCACAGCTTTGGAAAAGTCAGGATTACCTCAGCCATATATGTAACCAGATTAAGCGTGATGTCTGCAAAGGCCTCGTGCAGGTAGCGACAGACGACATTTACCCAGGAGAAGGGGTCTCTGGTGTAGGAACGAGTCTTGTAAAGGGTCATTACATGGGCCAGGTGAGAGAGTTTAGTGTTCTTGTCTTTTTCTTCCAGACACACCTGGAGAAGACACCACAAACAATATAAAATACAGCTCACATTAATTGTACATGCTATGAATATATCCTGTATTACAATGCAAACAACATCATTTTCTCTGATTTCATAGTTTTGCTGTTATGAATACAATGAGTCTACAAAAGACAGGGTCCTCTGAGATCTTTACATTCAGTAGTAAATGATAATGTGGAGGGTGAGTTTAAATAAAGGATTGTGAGAAACAGGGAAGCGGGACACACCTGTGCAATCCTCTCAGCGCTCTCTTTACAAAACTGTGTAGGATTCCCAAAGTGTTGCACCAGGTGAGGTAGCAGACACAGAATGTTCAGAGGAAAACCTGAGCAACACAGAATGATTAAAGGCTCATTCAAGGTTTTTTATATTGATCACAATTTATTCAATCAAAATATGAGCACGTCAGGTTACATGGCCTTCACCTTACTTCACTTCACTGCATCAGGTGTGGACAGACCTCAAGAATCAACAAGAATTCATTCTACCCACCTATAGCCTGTGACGTGTCCACCACCTGCACTCGTGAAACTGGAGTGAGTTGACAGAACAGCTGTAGTGTGAGATCATTGTTGGCCGGTGAGGTGAAGCCCTTCAGGAGCAGCTGTTGGAGGCCAGAAAACCCACTCCACCTGAGCTGGGCCTGAAGCTTCTCCAGCCTCTCCCTGTTCTCCTGCTGATCCAACGGAACCCGTGCCAGCAGTTTGTGAACCAGCCTCAAGGACATCTGATACTCAAACTCAAAGTCGGACTCCATGAGCGACACCGCCACCCAGAAGATGGTGGCGAGCAGGTTGGCGGGGTGACTGGAGTGGGAGGGGTCGGTCATAACGCTGGTGTCGGCACGGGTGGAGTTGGAGGACGTGCTGCGGGCGGAGCGAGCGAGACCCTGTTGGGTGCAGGCTTGGATGCGGTCCAGGGTGGCACTGCGAGGCGGGTTGGCTGAGGAGTTCTCTCCGCTTTCTCCAAACTTCTTGGGGACGGAGTAGCTGCGCTGGTGCCTGTTACATTCGTTGGTTCCTCCTTCCTGGTGGAGGTTCAGCTGTCCTGTGCTCTTACGATTTGGATTCAGCTTTCCACTCACCAGGAAATCTGGAGACGAGTCTCTGGAGAAACAGAGAGATTGATTAATTGGTAATGCTTATGTTGCACTATGACCAGTGTGTTTGTGAATACTGTAATGTTATGCAGCTATGAAACATTTTTTAAACATTATGAAAGCATAACGCGGTGCTCAAAATTCTCACCTTGTCAAAGCTGCCATCAGTTCAGTGTTGTTCAGACATTCAGCTAAATTGTCCACAACAGACTCCAGAGTGAGCAAAATCTCCATGACGTAACCCTGCCAGATACATTAAAACTATTTCAATAGGAATTAAATTTAAGTGTACAGTCATATAACCTATAACAGTTTAGCAGTTGTTCAACACAACATTTGACCAGCAAACTGACCAATCAGAATGAAGTATTTCAAAGCTTCATCCATTTATTGCATTAGTGTTATTTAACTTCCAGGTTCATACACACCTGTACTTCATCTCCGTGCTCTCCAACAACCTCCACCAGGCGTGAGAGTAGATCGGACACAGCGTGGGCGGAGAGGGGCTGTTTCAGGGCTCTAAAGATCTGGAAGGAACGTCCGGCGTAATGACGTGAGGAGCTGCAGAGGGCCGTCTGCAAGGCAACGTCGCTCAGCTGATGCTCCAGATGAAAATCTGAACCATGACAGAACTCATCAACCAATCGCCGCAGCACTGTTTCAAGATATTTGTTCTGATCTAACCAGCCAAATACACAAGCAATATATTTGAATACCTGATTTGGACTCTTTAAACACAGAGACAACGTGTCTCAGGAAGTTGGTGAGCTGCTCTGCACTCTTAGAGTTGGGGTTCTTTGGCGTGATGTCCTCGTGGCACCAAAGCGGTCCGAAAGCCCTGAGTAAGGACAGGACAGCACTCCATGCACTGTATCACCACCACCACCAAAATCACAAATACATCACTACTGAACTACTGAAGTCACTTCCTGACCTTATGGCACCTACATATGCCAAATAACAAAAAAGTCTTTGTGTGTGTTTCGTTTATTCGCCACTAGGGGGTGCGTAAGCTTTGGAAAATCTGCCCTCATGTACTACATCTTTTGAGCTGATGAATACATGAATATGCATTCTAGATCATTCTAGATCAAAACTCTGGATCTTATTTATGCGTGGCCCATGAGTATTCTTTTATGTAGAAACGGGATTTCAAAACTATTTTCATCCACGTTTACTTTGAAAGAGCACAAACCCTCATCACTGCAGTACCTAGTGGTGAGGAACTCGATGAGTTTGTTGGTCTTCTCCTCTGATTCCGAGGAAGACTCGTCCAGCTCCTCCAGATCAGCTGTGATCTGTGGCAGGTTTCCGATGCTCCCGAGGCTCACGCTGGAGGACGTGGAGGACGAGCTCAGTCCTGAATCTGCAACCGGAGACGCCTGCCAATCCCGCAGGAAGTCAAACCCTCCTGTTTGGACCAGAGGGTGATGCGATTGTTATGCATATACAAAACACACAGTAGAGGAGATTATATCTGTTACTGTTCAATTGGTTCAGTGCTTACCCAGCTAACAGGGAACATTCTCAGAACATTAGTTAACGTTCTCTACAAACGTTCTCTTTATCAAAAAACGTTCTTGCTGTAACCTTAGAACTTTTTCATGCTATTTATCATACACATTTATCAAACACATAATTCTTAAGTAGTGGAATGTTTTAAAAACGTTACAGAATTTAAAAATATTTTAATAAAAATTTTAATATTTAATAAAAAATTTCGATATATTATTCGATAAACAAGCAACCAGAAACACAACTGACATTGTGAATAGATACCAGAAAAATCTCACATATCATGCAAACTGAAACCTGGCGTCTGTCTGCCCTAATTACCTGCCTCTCAGTAACTCTCAGTAACTCAGTCCTCTTCTGTAACAAAATGACAAACAGCTGCCAAAAATATTTAGAATTCTATGTCACTTGGCAAAGAGTGAAGATCTAAGCCTTGGGGTTTTCCTCAAGTAATGTTTCCTACTTCCTCATTGAAAATACTCTGTACATATACTCTGTCCTCCAGATTGTGTTAAAATTTCAGGCTAATTTCATTCCATCCCTATAGAATTCTGGGTAAGAATGAAGCATGGAATTCTGGGTAAAAACTGGCTGTACCTGTGTAGAGGTATTCTGGCTGGTAGCTGGATTTAACGGTGAGAGTCTTGTTGTCACCGATCTCTCTGGTTAGTAACAGAACGGAGGCAATGACCTGGAAGTTGTTGTTGCAGGAGAGGGCGATGAGAAGATGCAGGAGTAATCTCTTGCTGTGCTCAAACACCTCCGGCCTGTAGTGATCCAACCCTGAGAAAACAGAGATTAAGAGATACACAGATAACTGAACTGAATCTGAATTTAACTGATACACATTTGGTCAAACTGAACTGAATCACTTTTAATAGTTATTTGAATATTTAAGCATTTAAGCTAAGTTTACATCTAAGTTCAATAAAATAGCTTAAAACAGCTTAAAGCCAAAACCCAGCTAACTATTTTAGATTGTAAGAACGTTTCCCTAACATTTCCATTAATTAACGAAAACGTTAAAAATGTTATTTTGAATGTTCTAGGAACAAGTGTTTTTCAATTAATTATTTTAAAACAGTCCTACGTATGAATAACATTTTTGAGACGTATAATATATTGTTAAAAAGTGTTCCACTGACGTTACTGCAAGAATGTTTGAGAATGTTAGTTAGGAATATACTTTGGGCTTCCCCCACCACATTGCATAACATGGCTAATGCATAATTTACATTATTTACACATTTGCAAAGACAGGGGAGTGTGACAAAGCATGCCTGTATTATCTTTAGCTGAAAAACAAACTATTACAGCCACGACTCCAGTCAAAGCCATCATGAGAAACAGGTTGGTGGCAGTCGGGTGCTGATGACATCATGAGTCAAGCCATGAGCCCCCTCCCCTCTCGCTTTTCATCACATTTCTGACATTGTTGCACTGTGTTATTCAGACAGCTGGAGTAAACATGGCACTACATAGACCAGACATCTCAAAGCAGAGATATGTCAAAGCTTTCTCACAGACAGAGACCCAGACACACAGTTGAATAGCTACATATTATATCACCCCTTTGTGTCATTCTCAAATGTCGTTCTCAATTTATCATGTTTGAACAGCCGCACCTGTGTTTACCTGTGAGACACGAGAACTGTGCCATTTAGTGTCGATGATGTCAAACCAGACGTGTCACTTTAGACCATTTTTTTGTACATCTGATTGTCAGTCAATAACAAATTCATTGTCGTTACAAACTGAGCTGCAAGAACATTCTTCAAATTCTGCAGTTGTGTTCCACAAAAAAACGGTTTGCACCAACATGACTGAATAACTGATGACGTTTGTTTTGAGATAATAATACCAGGAAAATTGTCCTGCCAAAGGAAGGAAGAAACTGATGAAATTACCCAGGAAGAGTGCATGCAGAAGCAGAGGCAGGTGCAGGGCCCAGTCCTCTCTTACGCTGTGGTCCACCACCATCTCTGTCATGAAGATCACGGCTATGTTACACCTGCAACACATGACCAACACGTTCCTCATCTTTTACCCTTAACTGAGTGCAGAACCTGAAAATGTTTATATGAAATAAAATATCATTTATTTGACTGAACTGTTTAAAAACAATAGCGGATGGGTGCAGACACATCTGTGCGGTCCTGGTCTTATAAATCATATTAAACTCACGATCCATGAAATCACAGGCTGGTGTGGACAGACAGGGCCTCATCTGGCTTGAGTATACGCAGACTGAATTCGCTGCACTACAGAAGGCTTATTTTTATCAAGTATTCCTGCTAGGCAACTGTGCTCATGTTTTTAATAACTCATAAGTCTCCGCCAAGGATTTGATGTATATCTTCCTGTTCAGGTTCAGTGTGAGTCTAACCAGATTTGATTAACTTGACAGTTTATAAAAATAACATGCTGTACACACCCTGTGACGCACACCTAACCATCTGTACCTCCCTCCCCAAAATCACTAACCGTCAAGGGGATGCTGTTAAGAATCATGTTGTCATGGCAACAGAACAACAGTTCTCTGTGAACACAACACAGTTGTGCTGTAAAACGCTACAGCTAACACAAGAGGGATTTGTGGTCCACGTATGTCTGTGTAAATGTTGATATGTGAGTGTATGAGGCTGTTTTCGTTTTTACTGTAGGGTGTGAAAGTTAAAACACAAATAGAAAATAACAAAGACCATTAAGACCTTTCGTAAATATTCTGTCTGAGTGAGTCTGAGCATATCAAAAGCTGAGGAAGTCAGCAGTAGAGCACTCAGGGCAGTACCTGTGTAGGGGTCCGCGTGGGGTGATGGTCTCAGGGAGGTAGTCCACCAATGGGGCCCAACAGCCTCCGTTTACAGGCATGGGAAGAGGTTGAGGTCTGTTACTCTCCAATACACTGATTAACCAGGCGGCATATGGAGGCAAAGGGTCGTCTGTTAACACACACAACAGCCACTGTAAAAAATACAGCTATTGTAGCAGCCCAATGAGAAAACAGGCATTCAGCTAGTCCATGTAGCAAACTAAATTCTGAGAGGGTGATAAGCAACCCATCTGGCTCAACTGGCAAACTATTACACAACTGTTTACCAAATAACTAAATAAATGAATATTTAAAACTGACTTGAGATCATTTTTATCATTATATTAAACTGTAAACTGGTTGCCCACAAGAGGGCCTTAAAAACCTCCAAAAGGGCTTCAAGATTACCTGAAATTATTTAATTATTTAATAATAAGACAAAACCAGCGTTAAAATAAGCAACCACAAAAAAATCAAAACATGTTTATGGTTATTATTATAAATATACATCTTCTAGTTAGGCCAAGCTTTAGAATATGCTACTGGGTTAAAATTGTGATTAGGCAGGGCTTATTATTGTGGACAATGAAAGGGCCTCAAATTAAGACCCACTGCTGCAGAAGTGAAGGTCTCTGGAGAGCAGAGACTTACTTTTCTCCTCATCGTAAGATCCTCCTGAACTGTTGCTGTATCGTGACTCAAGACGGTTATGAGCCCGGGCTGCGTTACTCAACCTGAAGCAGCAAACAGTGTTAGCAATACTGTAATATCAGTAAAGTCAATGATAACACACATGTATCTATTTATATATACAATTAAAACAGAAGGCAAAATGCACCTCTCATCATTCTCTCTCACTATCTTTGCCTCATCTGACCCCTGGAAGTTCTCCTGCCCAGCCACAACTGTGTTACTGCTGGATGTTGTGCCTGCATAAACAAACCAAAACATTAAGCAATTATATATTATCCTAAGAATCACATTATTTTCATGTAACACAACATTCGTGGATAACCAATAATAATGGTCAATTTGGACAAATAGGAAATGTGTCTCACCTGAGGCCACGACGGAGGTCTTGTTGCTGGCGACGAAGCGATAGAACGGAGGGTTGTCACAGTGCAGGACCACCGGGTTCACGGGGTCCGTCTGCTGGAGCTCAAACAGAAGTTCCTCCATGGT
The DNA here is from genome assembly GCA_036877625.1 of Ambastaia sidthimunki. Taxonomy (NCBI): domain Eukaryota; kingdom Metazoa; phylum Chordata; class Actinopteri; order Cypriniformes; family Botiidae; genus Ambastaia; species Ambastaia sidthimunki. The sequence continues at coordinate 208,553 of JAZGTK010000005.1, read as the reverse complement.
CTGAATGGTGTTGTTCCGACACAGATATATCACCACTTTCTTAATCTGCAAACATGAAGTTACCAGTGACAAATGTGATCCATTTAAAGACCTACAAAGATGACTCAGCTGGAATCAGTACATGTGATAGGTTAGGTGCGGTATGTGTGTTGTGCTCACATATGGCAGCAGTGTGGTGTCGCTGCTCACTCCACACAAGCTTATGAGGAACTGCAGGGTTATTCTGAGGTTGTTGCTCCATTTGTCATTAGACACGACAGCGTTCCAAGTGTTCTCCATCTCAGGACCTGGGACCTCATCTCCATACTGTTGATAAATCACACAGAAATCAAATACATTGTGTGACCTTTCAAAGGGACATATTCTACACTTGTTCTGTCTTGTAAAGTCAGGCAGAGTTTATTGCATCTGTCTGAGCCTTTAAACTAAAAATACTTTTTTACTACTGTACCTTTAAGACTTTCATTATTTAAAAGTCTGGCATGATTGGTTATAAATAACAGTGTTGATTGTTGGAAAGGCATTAACATGCAAATGTGGCTGGTCATATGCTAACGTATGCTAACTGTGAACTCAGGCGTTAACTTTTTACAGGAAGTGCTCTCTCAAATATAATTAACGTTCAATCAACTTTTTTATAAATGATTAAATGCAGTTTCTGAATTACATGTCAATGCAAATCAGTCCTTAATAGTTCATAGTTACCTTTGCAGTCATATACATGAGGTTGTTGAGAACCAGTGAGGTGGCCTGCAGGGAACCCCAGCCGTTGCCCTTGAGTTTGTGGGTGATTCCCATGCTGTCGCCCTGCTCGCGGGCCTCTTCCTCCGGGGTGCACGGGCTGGAGGTCGGAGGCAGCAGTCCTGTGTCCACCAGCTCTATGTTGTTGAGCCACGGCAGCAGGTAGCTGAGCATGATCTGTCTCCCGTTAGGGTGAGTGGTGGAGAACCGCTGGCTGATCTCTGAGTGTGAAAATTAGAGTATATTTGAGTGTGTGAGTCTTTTGCACGTAGGTATTTATTTGCTCATGGTGGAACAACAGTTTGGTGAGACATCAAAGCATCTGTCCAAGTCCCCAGTTATAATCACAGCAAAGTTGTTGCCTGTGACTTGCTCTGGAGTGGAAAGACTGTTATATACTGTTAGAGAAGACTCAGACATCTCCCTGCTGTTGTGAGCTGTGTTTTAAAGTAATATTTAAATAAGTAAGTAAAAATTAATCCGGAAAAGATGTTAGAAAGTGCTAGCAAGTAGAACGTATGTTTAACAGTTGGTATGAAGTTTTTCCTCAAAGTTTGCAGCTGTTTTGAGCCCCCAAGATTTTGTTATATATATATATACACGAGTATATTGGGGCCTTGGGAGGTATTTTTTGTCTGTAAGTGTTTAAATAAGTGTGTCACATGCAGAGAGAATTGCCTGAGACATGCACACATTACCTGAGAAGAGCGGTAGGGTGAGCTCAGGATACATGCAGGCCAGCTGGTTTGAGAGCTGTGAAAGAGAGACGCTGTATAAAGGTGGCAGAGGACCGTGTGTGCCATACAGTATATTTCCTGATTTCTGCCCCACAATTCTCTTTGAGTAAACAGACAGCTTGGACTCCAGAACCTGTGTGACACACAGACACACACACGTTAATTCAGATGAGGTATGGACTGCAGAAATATTCTTATGTGACAAATGCCATTTATAATAAAATTATCCATCTAAGATTAATATAAATCAGTTCTAGGAGATATAATCCTCTGGTTGTTTATTCTGAAGATCAGGTACCTGCATGAGTTGCATGGATATCTCATAAATCTCTCTGCTGGTGTCAGACGACTTAAACAGCACCAGATTTAAAAGGGTCACAATGTCACATGGATAATTCCTGAAATGAAAACAGCGAGAAAATAAAGATTTCAAACTTTAACTCCTAATAAACTTAAAGAAAAAGAATGATTTGTTGCTGGGATTATAGTGATGATGATGATGAAGGTGTTCTCACCTGCTTCCACACACGGTGGCGATAGCTTTGAAACATCCTGATGCCAGCTGATATGATCCAGTAAAGCAACGATCAACCGCCCAGTTAAACAGATTCACCTGATCTGGATTCAGTTCCAGAAGCAAAATGACCACCTCACAGCCCAGACGATGCACCTGTTAGTGTAAATAATGATGAAAACAAGTCCTTTGATTTGTTCTTTTCAAATAATGAACTGAAAACAACGTTAATACTTCCTGCTAGTCATTCAAATTGTAGGCCTACTTCTGAAACATTCAAACAAACTAGATTTATCACTATTTGAGTTTGTGTTGACAACCCTGAAGTAATAAATTAAAACAAAGCACAACGGCTTGTATGAGAAGACACATTTACGGGCTGATCCTGACAAAATGACTTTTAGTTTAGTTTCAATGACCAGTATTAAACTTGATGAAAAGTGACTATAACATTCAAACAGGAAGGCTTTTTAATGTCAACATTATTAAGACAAGGACTGCTTTTAGCAAAGAAACTGTTCCAGCTGTATAAAGAGTGACATCATGCTTACCCTCAGATCATGGCAGGCTAAGATATTGTCCAGCCACTTGTAGAGATATCCGTCAGCAGACAGCCCAACATTGTCAAACACAGGGCCACAGCACAACACTGCTGACATAGCCTAATGTGAAAACACACACACAAACACACACACACACACACATTAGGCTTCTATGCTTTATGGAAAGCCTATGACTTTTATACTGTTCAAACTGTATATTCTGTCCCCACAATGCAGGTGTGTGTTTATCATTTATGTAGGGACATTTGGTAAAACAAGAACACAAACAACATGACATCAGTGTGTATTCTAACACAAAACAACTGTGGTTCCTAAAGGCGAAACCCTTTTAAAACGAACATACTTAGCCAAAATGCATGGCACATCATAAAACACTTATTTCCTTACACACACAACTTTTCTCTCTGTCAAAAGTGATCCATCGTGACACACAGAAATGGCTTTTCACGCCTCCTACATAAAATCCAGAGCGTGTGGTACCTGCCAACTCCATGCCTGTCTGAACAAAGAGGCTGCAGAGACCTCTGGGAATTTTCCTTAAGACACTCCAAAGTTGTTAAATTAACACACAGGTACTTTCCAGATTAAATTTCGGAAGTTTCCGATTGATTTAGCGGCGCTAACATCATGACTGTATCATTTTTTCCTTCCTCTGACAGGAGCTGAGCACTGAACTGTAATGATTCCCGTCTTAACAAACCGTCCCCTGTCCTCTTAAATTCTGAGACGTTTATATGCCAAACAGACAAGAATAAAGGAGCATTTATTCCAGGGCTTGTCCTAATCCGTGGTTAATAAAATGCCTATTGTTGAACTTCTAGGACCTTAAAGACTACAAAGGAGTTCACTGAGAATGAACAGCATCAGTCTGTGTTGTTTTACTGACTGTTGTTTACAGATGATAATGGTTTACCTTCAGAGCGCAGTACTGGTAGCGTGTGATCTGGTGGTTGCGGTCGCTATAGCGATCGAGAGGCGTGAACATGACGCTGAAGGGTCCCGCCCACTGGCTGAAGAGGATGAAGAGGTGATGCCTCAGACTCTGCTGAGGGAACAACAAACGCCTGTTGTGGACTAAATAAAAAAAACACATGAAAAAAAGAGTGTCAAATATAAAAAAGTCAAAATAAAGATGCTAAAACAAGATCTGCATAGCACTGCCATAAAAAAAGCCATTTTTGTTCTTTAAAAAAACCTTTCAGTCAATTAAAAAAAACATCTGTCTTTTCTTTTTGAAGCCTATAGATCATTTTTACGCTACAAAGAAACTTGTGCAACAGAAAGGTTCTGTGAGAGTTAAAGGTTCTTTACAAACCATACAGCCAACAACGGAACTTTAGGAACCTTTAAAGAGACTGTCTGTCTGTCTATATTATTTATTTATATTTTTCCTTTATTTCACAACACTGCAACAATTATTTTTCTGAGGTTTCTTGGTGGGACGTGTTAGGGTGGATGTTGTATCTTGCTGCTTTGAGGGCTTTTGGTCAGTCAGCACGTATTAATCAGAGCCAGTCCAGTTCTATTCATAGCTTTGCTCCTGGGCCCTTAATAAATGACTCACCCTACTGAGCCTTAGAAAAGACGCATCATTGGACAACCTTTTCCAACATGAACCGTATAACAATAGCTGTATAATTTCAGCTAAAATACCTCACCACTCATACCTGGGACACACTGGATGAGGTTGGCCACCATTCCACTAAAATGAGCTCTCATGTCTTTCAAAATATCCAACTCCTTGTCGTTTTCTGCTTCTAACAGCATCCGCGTTAGATCCACATACTCCAGGAAAAGAGCTCCTAAAGCCAGGGAATCTCTCTCTAACGCCCCGTTAGTACTGCAGAGAAGAACATACTGGTCAGAAACACGGTTTATTGTGAAAGACCATTGGTTTGAATGTTAAATCCAGGACCCGCAGAAGAAAAATAGAACAGGTCTGAGATCAGCAGACAAGTTCACCTGTCACTGATGACCCCTGAGTCAGCCAGAAGCTCAAAGATCCTCAACAGCTGCAGTCGTAGAAGATCTCGGCGCTCTCTCCTCTTCTTATTCTACAGAGAGAAAAGATTACAGTAACTGTTAAACAACTGTAAACAATCTTACTTTTTACTTAAATCTTAAATTTACTTTTTGCACATTTTTAGTAGAGATACAGTAAATTTAGTTTTAATTTTTGAACTATTATGAAGCCAGACTTGAACTTGTGTCACCCACATAAGCACCAAACCTCCACTAATACACACTGTTATATACAGTAAGTGTCATTAGGAGCAGTTGGACTGGCAGTTGGTCTCACCTCAGGTCTTCTCTCCAGAGCTTCTTTCATTAGAGGATGAAGCTCTTCCACAAGCTCTCTAATAAAAACAACAACATGCAGTACATAACAGTCACTAAAGAAGCCCATTACTGTGCTAAATAGTATCTATACAAGCATACAGATTGTATGCAAATTTTTATTTGCTAAAAAACTGATATTGATAATTAATTTGTGTGTCTGCATTAAATATATAGTGCTTGAAAACACCTGAAAAATATGTTCACATTAGAGTAACGACAAATGACAGAATGAATGGAGTGAGAGTCATTCCTGTTATCTTGTTTAACACACACCTCAATTGCTACTCTTGTCATTCACTATTATCAAACACCTTACGTTTTTTACAAACGATTCACTCACTGTTTGTAATGACAGACACCTGGGGATTTCAAAGGACAAATTCATCAACAAGATCCCATGAAACTCATTTTTTTCCTGTTTTAATATGAGGTCATTCCTTTTCTTTTAAATTGCCAACAGGCTTCTGTGCAGTGCAAAATGAGTCTTTCCATTTATCCTAAAGAGGAAGACTTTGTTTTTTAGGGGTACTCTATCATACAGATGGCATACGCTGTAAATCTTCAAATGTGTATGTATCAAACATTACCTGAAGACAAGAGAATTTGTTCGCCCAAAGCCAAGGACCAGAGACTCAGTGATCTCCAAACTCTCAGATCTCATAAGGGGAACCAACTGCTTTAGAAGCCAAGCCACCGATGGTGTGCCTATAACCTGATGACATACATACATACTCAGTCAAGTGTATAACTTTCAAACATCATAGTACTGACTGATCTGGTCATGATTACTCATCCACCTTATTATCATAGGTGATGCTACCATCAGGTGTGGTAGCCATGATCTCAGGTGTAGAAGCTCTGAGGTGACCTGGACTCATGATGCTGGGTTTGGCAACTCCCAGGCACAGGATCAAGTAATTCCTCCACAGTGTCACATAGCCATCTACCGGGCCTGGTGGGTTGGTCTTTTTGGCATAAACTGGACTGCTGCAGTGGGCCAATCACATAAATTAATTCCCACATTAATTTCAACACCAACTCCTAATCTTGCCATGCTTTTATTCTGCAGCATTTACAGTAAGGGGATTCTAACCCATGCGATTCGAGGCCCTGGCATTTGAACCCATGTCTTTGGCATTGCTACTGCCATGCTCTACCAGTTAAGTTACAGAAGCCACTGCTGGTCATACGCATACAGATCACAGGAATACTCACTTTGGGTCAACAAGGGGCATGAGCAGCTGTAGGCGTGTGAAGGCGTAGGGCCAGGCGTAGCTGAGCGCTGTGGAGCAATGCTTTGGAAGGTGTTCGGGTCTAAGGAAGCTATAGAGGCACAGTACCCAGGGGTCCTTCACCGATTGGGCAAAGATCCACACGTGAGAAGGGCTCTTTACATCGTAGTGGCTGTTAACCAGGCGGGCGTTCCATTCCACCAGCCACTGCAGGTCCACGTGATGGCTCAAGGGCAGGGTGGCCTTTCCCAAACATAGATTTAATAGCTTACTTACAGAATCGAGAACGTTGGACATACACAGAACCCTCCACAAGGTTACTGGGGAACACTTACGGATTCGGAATGAGCCACATGAACGAAACTCTCCAGCACGCTGGGGGCCATTTGGTCCATAACTTCAATCATGGGCTTATCGTCATCCTGAGAGGAGAATCACACAACCGTCATAAGGCTTGTGTTGAATGTTTACGTTGTGCTAACAGATCTCTTCCTTATTAGTACAGCATCAAATACCAATTGATTGCTTGTGCACAAACGTTTATGATCAATCCATAGTCACATGACAGGAAAATCAATCAATAAGCCTAAATGCAAACCTGATGATCTGTGACTTAGATCTGTAGCTATTCTATCCTTTTCTGATACTAGTTAAATAAATCCTGTTTTGTTGATATTTGTTTTGGCCTCACCTCGGCTTGCCCAATGGTTGTAAACAGGCAGCGTATTTCTCGAAGGATGGAGACGGCCAGTTTGCGGGTGCTGGTTTGACAGGAGCACAGCAGCAGCAGGGCCAGACCCTCCACAGCGTGCAGCACAGTGGAGTGAGGACTGCGCTCGGCCGGCAGCCTGGAGCTCCCACTGCTTTGACCTCCCATCTGAGAGAGAACATAAAGACATCATCACACACATCCAGATGAAGTGCAAAACCAGTGGCTAGAGAATGGAAACCTTTATAATATCAAATGGACTTCTCTTATAAAGCACATACTGTGTCTCAAAATGTTGATACGGTACCTCAGCTGAGCGTTTTCCAGGCGCCTGGATGGCGAGCCTCCACTGCGCAAGAAAATGCAACAACAGTTTAACTGAGGAGTCCTGCAGGCCCTTCTGCGTGTCCTGCACCTCACGCAGCAGGAAGTTGGTATATCCAAAGAGGACATCTTCCCGCCAATCAGAGAAGTCCAATAGCAGGCTTTGTAAGGAATTCTGGGCAATGAGTCTCAGTTCATCATCCATGTGGACTGTCAGCCTGCAGAGCATGAAAAAAAACAATCAAGACAATTACAGCTTCTTTTATGCCCAAGGATGTAACAGGAAAAACCTGCCCACGAAGGCATGTTAATGTACGAAGCAATTTTCATTTCCATATTAAGTAAATGTTTTTATTGCGAGGTGTGTTTTCAAAGGGTGTGCTGGTTCAAACTGGTCACTCCCCAAAGATAACAATAAAATCACAAAGATCTCTGTGATAATCTTTCATATTGACAGCAACAAGATTAAATAAGCAAACGGTAACATTTTCTTAATCCTTCTTCTGCTCATATTTGTCTCCTGAAAAACAGACCTCAATAATCTCACAAATGTCTTCACTAGAGTTTTAGAAGGAATCTCAACAATGTCTTTATCCGTAGTCAGATTTGCCAGGATGCCAAAGCATTCCATTAAAAGTCATGATATCTCAAGAAGTATCAGATTCTTATTAGATTCTTCCAAATCCCAATCATCTGTACATCCACATTAATTTTATGGCTCAGTAGTCTTAATGTATGTCAACAATTTTCTCAGTTGTGTCTACTTATGTAAGGAATGTTGAAGCAACAGAGACAAAGTTGATGCTTAATGAAACTGAAAACTCAGTCTCCTGAGCTACGGAAAAACAACCTCTGAGCAAAAAAATGTTCCTCTGGGTCTCACCTTGCTAACAGGTCAATGAGTTCAATTTTGGACAAGCCATCTGGCAGGATACGTGGTATGGCCGCGACGCAGGTTCGAAAGAGGTCAATCTTTGGTTTTCTCTCGCCCCTGATCCGAACGAGAGAGAAAGAGAGAGGGTGTTATGTAGAAGTAAATACAGAGAAACGAAAACATGAGGAAACAGGAAAAAAGTGTGAGCCAAAGAATGTCAATCTGTCTTAACAGGGTGTGTGGGCGATATGTGACTCATGAGTCGCCCGGCGGTGAGCTTTTTCATCATTCACTCATGTTACACTGAGATGAAATAATCGTTGGAGACAGGCCAGAAGAAGTGCTTACGTGATCATGTCCTCCGGCTCCTTGTTGAGCATCTGGGCGTTGGTGAGCATCATGCAGCGGCCCACCTCCTTATCCAGGTGCCTCAGGATGTTGTCAATGGCTTTCCTGACCTGGGAGTAATACAGCGCCATACCTACAAAAAAAAGATAAAAACAACTTATATCTCATCCAAACAACACTCACACAAAGATACAGAGGCTTTGCTATGAGCTTTGAGGACTGACCTATAAGTTTGGCCTCTTCCTCAGTTAGAGTTTTGCTGAGGTAGGTTTTCTTCTTCTTCAGTGTGTTGCCAGAAGGTAAAGTGGCTCCTGTGTTTGGCATGGGCGGCTCACCGTCCTTCTGCTGGAGGTTATCAGCGATGACCAGGAACGCTCTCAAAGCGATATTCATTCTCTGAACACACAACAAACAAAACTATGTTTATTTCTCTCTCACAGACAGTAAGATTTCAAGTGTAAATAGGGATCTAAGTTTGGCGATAATTATGAAGACTCTCTATTAAGATTCTTTTGTGTCTACTAGAAGTCCTTACTAATACAGCTTCAAGGGTCTCTGTGTGTTTACCTCTGGATTTAGACTAAACGCTTTAGTGGATTTTCCAACACTCAGCAGATCGCAAATGATTTCCTTCATGGCAAAATCCAGTCTTTCCTGCAGCCAAGAGGGATATAGGGAAGATAATCAGGTATAAATGAGTGTAAGATAATGCAGCCATCAGATATTACCAAAACCTATGTAAATACAGAGTGTATCTGAATCTACAGGTAAATTTTGAGGGATCGAAGACACACTTGTGCAATAAACTGAATAATCTTGACAAAGATGTTGAGGGGCATGTCTCTGGGGACAACGCTCCTGGAACCCTTGGGGAACAGTGTTGCTATGATGGAGGTGAGGCGGCTGCAGAAAAAAGGAGAAAAATATAAAGATAAAATTCATATTAATGGAAATCAATTCAGCATTGTTACAATTATTAAAGTCAACATCATTATCTCTGTGCATTTCAGATTCTCGTACCTTTGTGTTGCAGTGTTGCTTTCACATTTGATTCGGATCATGTAGACCCACAGCAGCCGATACAGAGACTCAAGGGCCACCCGGGCCATTTTGTGGTCCTTGTTCTGCAAGAAGAGAACTTATATGTCACTTCCTGTTATGTTTTAGTGGTACAGCCTTTACGTTATTGATGGTGCTAGTGAGCAGATTATTTGAAGAAAGACCATAATACTATTTATACTTCTTTGGGCCAGTAAGCAATCACCTAGTAACACCATAGCAACAGCCATAAAAACACCACAGCAACTGCAAAACAACATGCTAACAACCACTGAGGACACCTTAGCAACCCCACACAACACCCTAAGGTGGCAAGTGGATGATTATGTGTGTGTGTGTTCAATGTTTGTTTGCACATACTTAAAGTGACTATACTGTCAAGTCAATGATACTGACTGCATTTAAACTTTCATGGTTCAGTGCTGTTCCAGCACAAACAGTATTGCCTGTGTGTGTGTGTGTGTGTGTGTGCGTGTGTGTGTGAGGTTCAAAAGAATGGTGTTAAAACTTCACTGCCTGACGGAATCTCTGTTCTGCTCATTTCTCTTACTATATATCAGTCTTTCTTTCGTTCTACCTCTCACACCCCCCGCACAGGTCTAGAGGCTGGGAGCTGGGTACACAATGTACAGCGAGATGATGTTTAAGGCTTGTCCTGTCCTAAAGGCCTCCCCTTCAAACCAACACAACATTCCACAGATCTGCTGACCTCCCTCTGCATGTCACACATTTTTTACATCTATTGGCTAACAATTGCTGTGACTTTAAATGTCTGTGTACTTGTCTGATGGGCTCCACTGATTTAAAGACAGAACTATTTCCCATCACGAGAAGCTCCAATCACATGGTGCTTACACAACCCCCTTACACAACAACCCAGGGCATTCACAGCATTTTAACAGGGAGGGTCCTCAGAAAGTTCACTCAAAGTTATTCAAAAAGGCTTTTGTGTTAAAATTGAGTAAAATGTATTTTTAAATATTATATATCATGTAAAACATTATTCCGAAGTTGGAATGTTACAACATTCTTTAAAAATGTTCTTATAACCAAGCAATAATGTTAATATAATGTTTCTAGAACATTTAAAGTAACATTTTTGTGTTGTGATCTGCACATTAAACCGCAAGCTTTTTGTTCTCAGAGACTCACTTTGAGGTTGGACAAGCAGTTATTGAGGAAGACATGCCATCTGTTGAGGAAGATTTGCTTCTGGCTCACACATAGCAAACACGTCACCAATGGATACAGAGCCTGTAAAAAAATGAATCAATACTGCTGACGGTATCTGTCCATGACAAGAATTATGTAACGCAGTGACTAAGCAAAGAGAGAGAATCACAGCTCTTAAAAAATGCCATGCAGTCTGTGTTTACAACATTCCAACCACAATAATTTTCTGCTTGATACTGGATTGCTAAACATCCTGTCGCAATGTGTAAAAAAACAAACAAACCAATGTTATGCTCTTTAACAAAGGCGTCAACACACCCAATTTTGCACAAATACAGGACAGTTATTGCGTGTCTCTGCTTTCGAACATGTAAAACCCAAAAGACTTAGTATGGCTGAAAAACATTGCAGTTGGAGACATCACAGGGAGAAACATATGTCAGCTATGAGCCAATTAAATGCATCTCTCTTTGTTGTTCACACCCAAAACACCCAGAAAAGAGTGTGAGACTTGCCAGTGAGTGTTTCTTTCTGGATGACAGGTCTAAAGTCGTGTCGTACAGCGTCTCTACGAAGTTCCTCAAACAAGGCACGTTAACCTCGTTCTTTACCGTCTGGGGAGACGAGTCACATAACGGACAGGAAATAGAATGTTTATATTATTAAAGTTTGCATGCTTCTTACCGAAGTGACTTAGAATATAGTGCTCAATAATGTTTTTAAAGAAGTCATTTTCATTGCAATGTACTGTACACCGTTTTAATAGAGACAATGATTACAGTAACATATCTTTTAGAGACAACTGTACTTACTGCAGCCACAGGGACGAGTATCTCCACGAAAAGTCCAGCCAGAGAATGTTTAATGTCTTTATCTTTCACTTCCAAGAAGTACTGAGCACACTCCTATAAACACATAACAATAAAAGTATGTGTAAGTCCACAGAGAAGGCTTTTCTTTTTCCTGTATGTATTGAATCGTATTTTTAAATGAAGCAGAACATTGTGTACCTGCATAAATTGGAAAGAGGCTTCGAAATCTTCCACTGGGTACATCTTAATGCGGAAAAATTTGACCCCCATAATGAGGCTGATGGTGCTCTGGACCACATATGGGCTTTGCTCTTTCTGCCTGAGCTCCTTTAACTCTGAGATAAACTTCTTCCTCACTGCAGGAAACCTGGGAACGTTGGGATTAAGATTTATGAAATCCGCAACATAGCACACAGACTGTTTTTGGTTTGATTGCTGTGATTTCACAGTGGTTAACAAGATTGAACTGTAAGCTGGTGCATGTTTATCTAGACTTGGATTCTACACCAGGGTTGCCAGGTCTGCATGAAAAAGAAACCCAATGACCAATTATAAAAGACCAAAAATTCAGTCCAACCCCAAAACTATTTATAGGCTCTCTGTACTGTATATGTGACTGAATGTGACCATCTGCCAGAGAAAATATTAAAATCACTTATTTAAACAATGTCATATCCTAATAACACCATCACACTGCATCAGGATTTGCATTAAATTTATGAGCCAAAGTCATAAAACATCTCCTCAGCTGTGTAGATTTCCACTTATCATTCACAAAGTTTTACATCTACTTTGTATCTACTGCCCCTCACTTTGTTTGTGTTACATACATTATTAAAGTGCAGCACCAGTTTGAACTTTCTACCATGTTGAAATACAATCTTCAGAATTCTGCAGAAAATTAGTGTGTTAAACTTTAGGCATTAAGTTCACAGACATGGATGTTTGTTTGTACAGTACATGTGTGTCAGGGAGTGTTTGTGTGTTTATGAGTTAGCACTGGCTTGGTGGGGAGAGATCTTCAGCCCTATATTTAGAAAGGCATCTAGAGGGGGAAAGGGAGGGCTCTCCTCTCTCTGCAAGCCTAGATGTTTGTTTTAGGTGAGCTACAACTTGACTGGCAACTTTCCCACACAGGCTAATAAAGAATCCTTGTAAATTTGTACTGTAAATTTGTACTGTAAACACTGTACACATTGTTTGACTGAATTCTGCTATTTATCCTCTGTCTCCAGATCTAAAACAACACACACATCCATAATTCTTCTTTCTACAGACATCATATACACAGACCTGAACTTTCCACTTCTTATTACAAGCATAGCCTCAAACATTCTTCACACTGTTAAATACAGAAACATGTCATTACTGACAGAACTGGTGGCTTCATTTTGACAAGGACACACTCAATCTTGGAGTGTCACTGATGAAGATTTCTGTTAACACGACTAGACGTCTCATCTATATGGGTAATGGCCTCCCATTAGTGCCTCATTTAACATTAGACATTCTGTCACAGGCAGAAAAATGTTGCCATCATTTTAAGCTCAAAACTAGGTCATGGTAAGTTGAGCTACACGCAACATTTCACAAACCATGTTACCTGGACTGAGCCACGACACCAACCACCTCAGCATACAGATCAGCCACTATGTGCATGTTGGTGGTGTTGGGTCCAAGATACCTGCAGGACAGAAAATCATCATTCATTCCTGTCTGAGGCTCTTCTGCAGAACCAATCACATTTTAACACACTTACATTTACACTGTAAATATTACAGTATGCAAGTATACACTTTTACCCGGCAGTTGTACTCATGCACACAGATGCAGGATGATAATAAAGGAAGTAAATGAGATTGACCATTACCCCTCTTTGTACTTAAAGTGTTTGAACGCCAGGTTAATAACTTCCTGAATGAGGCCATCCAGAAGAGGGTGGAGAGGGATCTACAAAGAGAGAGAGAGAGAGACAGGGTGAGTGAGTGAGTGAGTGAGTGAGTGAAGGAATTGCAGTGATGTTTGTGTTTATCATAACCTACCTGTTTCAAAACCTCAATAAGAACCAGTGAGAATATAAAGTCTATTGCTAAATCCCTCCTCTCCATTAGATAATCTTTCTGTTGCTCATCACTTAAAGAGAGAGAAGCACAAGAAAAAAAGTAAATCACACATCCATATACAATCACTGACCATTTAAACCAATATTACAAATGTGATTCTGAACTTTCTTATTACCAATACTGTGACTACATGAATCTTTTAAGCAGTTTTCGGAGCTAACTTCTAAAATGCATAAAGCCACAGAATTTCCAGCATTATTATTAAAATCTTGCTTAATATGTTCACAGCAAAAACAACCAGCTGATAAAGCAAACCTCATTAATGCATTTGCTCATAAAGAGCTGATCTTCACATCTCTAAAGCTATTACTGGCATAATGTTCAGAGACACAGTGCAGCCTCAGGCACGGCTGAATCACATTATAGATTACATTTCATCAGATGAAAGCCAAGCTGTCTGATGATAGCCATCATTCATACACTCCTATCTGCACCTCTAGATCAGACATCAACAAACAGACACAAACACACATGTGCACAACTGCACACAGCACCATTAACACACTTATGCAACAGACATTAAATCAGATTATTCTGACACAGACTTATTGCAGCGAGACCCGCAAAGAGTCATTGAGCAATGAGATGATGTTTTATCTGTTAACACACCACAAACGTAACGGATAACTAATGGGTGGGCAAAATGCGACAATGGTTCTAAACTATCAAACAAATCTGTTTTGTTTGTAACACAATGTTTTCGTCAAAGATAAATAAAAACAACTCAAAAACAGCATAATAATAATAACGTAAAAACTACACACAACATCCACATCAAATTATGCAAAATTATAGCAGCTAAACTAAGTACATTATTTATGACTAAATAGCTATATATATGATTTTTCAGAGGAAGTGAAACCAGCGTGTTCCAGTCGTTATATTTTTATAAATCTAAACTCACTTTTTGGACTTGGTGTTTGCACGTGGGCGGTACTCATGAGACTCGTCCTCCAACCCGTTCTGCCTCTTATACCAGTCAAACAGCGTCCGCAGGATGGAGGGAAGACAGTACTCAGCGAGAGAGCTCATTGTGCTGATCAGCTGTGGAAAACAGAACAAATGCAAATATGTATATAATTCAAAGCAGATAATGAACATAAATAAACTAAACTACATAAACTACAGCTGTGGTCACACTAGACTTTAGCAAGATCGTCAGCATATGTATGAGTATAAATGAAAGTCAATGGAAAGAAAAGTGAATCTGTCTATTTAAAAAAGACTCGTGTTAGACTGTGTTAGACTGTATATGACATTTGACTATAGATGGCATTCATCAGGGTGGGATGTGGTCTCACAGGCTGGGCTAAACTAAACAGTGAATGGGAGGGGTGTCTTGGCAGGAACGACCTGGTATTCCCCCCACCCACGCAGGTGTTCATGGCTCAACACAAACACATGTTCACACAGCTTAAGAATTTAGTAGAGAGGGGTAAAGTCAGGCCAACACAGTGCCAGCTACAGGCGTGCTATTCTTAGGGCATAACTGATGACAAAAATTAATCTCCAAATAGTCATGGGCAGGAAAAGTTATTCACTATTCGTTCTGTTGCTTTTTTTGGTCACTGTTTGGGCCGGACTGAAGGGAAGGACTGAGAGGTATAGAGTACTGTACGTCACCTCCATACATGTTTGAAATGCCAGGCAGGATATAGACAATTTCACGTGATCTCACCTGATCAAACTGTGGGTCCTCTCCTCTCTGTAGGGATTTGGTGAGGGGCTTTTCCTGCAGGACATAAAAGAGAATGTTTGAGGCACAGAAGAATAGATGCACATTCCCAGCTGGAAAACAATATTTGCTTTGTAATGCATGAACTTCCATGGAAGGTCTGATTGAACTTTTAACCAGGTCCACACAAAATCTGTTACTTTGAACTTTGAGCTTCATTATTTACAAATGTCCACAAATCCCCCACTTCTTCCTTGGATGTTTGTTTATAAGTATCATGGCTAATTTAATTTGCTTTCAGATACCAATAAAACTGCTGTACTCTCAGTTCTGTTTAACACACATAACAATCTGTAAATGCAAACCGTATATAATGTGACTCAAAAAAGCTGCAATCAGGACATATTCTTATACTGATAAAAACAATCAAGTCCATTCAGTTTTAATGTATACACATTCAGAAGGGGGACAGCTGTGATGTCATAGGATGTCATAGCAGTGGAAAACTGAGCTACGATGTCAACAACTTAACTAGGACTGAGTCTGGAGGTCAGTTAAGTGATTAACCCCAGTAACATGCACACACACCATCACATGCACACACTGGCTAAAGAGCGTATACAGGGTCAGATGACAGGAGGAGCTGGGATTCTACAAACACAATGAATTTAGATGTCTAGGAGTGTCTTGTTTAAGTGCTGTGTACTGTTGTATCTGAAGGCAATCTCTTCATAAATATTAATGTTTTTTTGTACGGTTGAACCTTATGTGTTTAGCCATAGAGTTACTGCAAAACAAATCTACAAACTTCAAAACAAATCAATAAACAGATCAATTCACTTTCTGTTTTACGTGGACATCAACTTTTCCTAAAAGCATTCGACAAGTTTCCTGATCCTTCTTTGCTGTTGAAGTATAAAAGCATTAAGACATGTTTTATTGTTTTAAAAGGTATAATAATGTCTAATAATTTGTGTCATCGATAGTAATTAACATCTTTAATACAAATCCTAATACAAATAACTAAAATAAGCAGTGCAGGTTCTCAACAACTCAACCATGTTGACCTTTAACAAAGCCACAAACACAAAATAGATTTCTTTGAGTAAAGTCTGCACTGACTGAGTGCGGTATGACCATACAGATATTAAGAGCTGCTTCAACTACATACTGAGTAGACAAAAGCCATTTCTGACCACTTAAATCTCTGCTCCTGCATAATGGAATTACAGCGATACAGAGAGTCTGGCAACCTCAGTTACTGCGGCAAAAACAGGCACAATATCTCACGGCTATTAGTGCAGTTTGAAGATATTCGCTGTATTAACGCCTGATGACTGCCAGCTAAAACAATTACATATCAAAGCCAGCTGAGTCATTAGTAACTCGCACGGCAGGGCTGTTAGATATCTGTCCTCCTCTGTCTAATGAGTTTGACAGAATACTGTACACTACACTTCCTGTTTTTCAGACTTCTTAACATACCAAAGAACTGGAGCCAAACTGTGACTTGAACTCTGACTCTATAAACTAGCTTGGACGGCATGAATTTCAGTGCTGGTTCAGGCCAGATTATGCTAGTTTGGTGATGTTTACAGGGTACCAGTATAACAATAAAACATGTCCAAGCTGATGTACCACCACACATTTTCAAAACAGGGAGTCTCTTACCAGTGGTTCTGCCATGATGATGCGTATCTTACGCTCTGAGAGGGTGGTGAAGTTGGCGAACAGGCTTTTGAGGACATACTCGCCCGGTTTGCTCTCAGGGTCCACGGTAACAGGCATGCTGGCAACAGGACCTTTCCTCTCACCCGGAGCACTGCTCACTTGGGGGAGGGGGCGCTTTCCTATGGGGGATGCTGAAAACACACAAAAATACAGTTTGAATGTTTAAAAACAGCTCTTAGGAATCTCTTTAGGACTCTTTTAGTCTTAAATTTGGAAGACGTGGCTTGCTGGTTAGTGCACATGATCTGACTTCTGTTACTTTAATATTCTGTTATTTTTTTAACTGTCTTGTACAAATAAAGTCAAAGATGATCATAAAAACAATTTTAAAAATACTAAATAATTAATTATCATAAAAGCAAATGCATCCAGTCAATCGAATTATGTATTATGGTCTTAGATCTTGTCAGTTCTGCACACATTAAAAACTGGACAGTGGAAACTTTAAAGCTGTCAGTAGTTGCATCACTAATAACACAGAGATAAGATATTGAAAACATAAGCTGTCAATGCAAAATGTCATCGCTGAGGCCTCAGTCCACGTCTTGGAGCGTCATCATACGTTCAGCCAGGCCTGGAGCAGCTGGTGGTTTCATTTTTGGTATGGCCATGTCATGGCTCTCAAAGGGGAAGAAGGTCAGCTGGCTGGCCAGGGCCAGGGGAGCCCACGTCATGTGGTCGCAAGTTCTTCTAACATGTGCTTCTCTTAAAATAGACCCCTGCAACCTCACGAGTTATTGACTGCAAATCGAACGCAAGATCATCTGAGTGGAAAAATACATCTTCAGCCAAGTAATATGTTCCAACAACAGAATGTTAAAGTAAAGTGCAGTAATTTAAACTGTGTGGGTTTAAAGAAAGGATGTCACTGAGATAAAGGGGTCTCTTTGAACTTGCATGTGCATGTGGTCATTTAAAACTAACATGCTAAAGCATTGATGCATTGCTATAGTATCTCGTAAAGTAAAAAGGAAACAGAAAAATACAATATAATTCCTCCATCAAATCATCATTATAATGTTTCTGTTTACATCACAAACTAAACAACAATTTTCTATTTTTCTGATAGAAATGTGGATGGCAGAACTCTCCACACCATATCACCAAAGCAATAACATGCAGTTTCTGAAAGCTTCTAGTGGTTTCCAGAGTGTTCTGGGTCATTGCTTACGCCAGGCAGAGATCAATTATAAGATTAAAAGTAACATTTATGTGCATGCCAATACTGATACAAAACAAGTTGTGTTTAACACTTAGGGCTAAACTTTTTTCATATTGCTAATGCTTAATATAATCTATAGTAATTGTGACACCAGCTTTATTAAGCTCAAGATCATTTTAGAGATGCAAACTTCACACAGCTGAGAAATGTTCAGAAAGTCAAGCTGATATTTTGCAATAGAAAATGCCTCCGGTCCTCTAAATCACTGGCAGTACCTGCAGAGTTTAAATTTCACACCCAGTTTATGGGAGTTCATGACCCAGACAACATGATTTTACAGCTTAGGTCAAGGGTACAACAATTGGCATGATAATAAACACAGTGCACCGGTGACAGAAGATACAAACCACATGGAGAAAAACCTGGTTATTTAGCAGCTATCAGTCGCTTTCCATCAAACCAGGAACAGATGACAGTATTACATGCATTTAACTTAGATTTTAAATCCCTATATTTGACTGGCTTGACAGTCAGCTGCAGATAACATCAACGTTATTTATGGACATACGGTGGACGTCAGCTGACGGCTTCAGAGTTGCTGTCAAGCTGCTCAGACGGAAAGCAGAGGAAAGCTGCTGGAAGTAAATTGAGAAATATTCAGTTTTTTATGTGCCTTGTCCATCGATCAGGAAGCCTTAGATTGTAACCTCCTTAAAGCAAGCATAGAGAACATGAACTCCCACTCGCTCACAGACTTTCACTCAGTGGAACCTACCAAGGCCCTTGATGAAGCTGAGGACGCTAGCTCGGCTCCACCGCACAGGAGAAAGCTCCATGATGCGACTTCTTCACTCCCAGTAATCCAACACAAAACTAGCCCTTTATCAACACCAAAGTTCCATACTTTCCCTCTGTCTTCCCAGTCTGTCTTTCTGGGTCTGCTCCATACTGGGCAGTCCTGTCATAAGCCACGGACCAGAGCTTTGCTCTTTGAGTTATGGGAGGCTTTCTGTGTTGCTCCTCACAGACTTGTGATAGGAGCAAGCCCTAACTGAGGAGAAGGTCAGGCTGAAATTTTAGCAAAGTTCAGAGAGTGAGAGAGAGAGAAAGAAACAGAGAGAGGGAGGGGGTGAGGAAGGGAGGGGTAACGTGGGGCTATATTTAACTTCAGCAGTCACACACACTCTTCTAACACATTCATTTTTTTTACTGGGAGCACACACACACTTTTACTACAAAAACATATTTTATACTATAAAAACTATATATGTAAACAGTATTCATTGGTATGAGTAAATTATAAAGAATTATAAGCCATTATGACATCACAAAAAAAGTTTTTATGACTTATTAATAGGCCATTATGACATCACAATATGCCATTATGACATCATAAAGTGATTATGACATCACAATAACCATCATTATTACCACCATCCATTATGACATCATAATGGCATCTATTATGACCTTATAATAGGCCATTATCACCTCATAGTAGGCCATTATCACCTCACAATATTCCTCACAATATACCTAAAGGTTATTATGACGCCATAATACCAAGCATTATGACATCATAATGGGCCAATATGACCTTACAATATGCCATTATGAAATCATAAATTCCATCATAAAATCCATAGTGCCATAATGAAGCAATAATGAAGCCATAATGAAACAACACAATATATACATATAAAAATCTGATCTATGCATTAAAAATAATTTTCTAATTTTTTTTCTTAATTTTCAAAGACATGAGAAGAAATATTCTAAAATATTAGAAGTGCAATAAAAGTGCAATAAAAGCAGAAAAACGTAGTGGTAGACCTCCATACCATAGACTAAATGATGACATATAAACTAACCCTGTCACTGAACTACAGCTAAGTAAACTCTCACACAATCATTATGAAGCAGTTCTAGGCAGGCCCAGACACACTATCTTCTGTATAATGACTACTGGAACGGGTCCCAGAGATTTACAGTAGGATGCTGTAATGGAACCAGCACCAGGGACTTTCTTGATAATGAGCATGTTTAAATGTTGGCTGATATAGGAGCTGTTACCTGTACTTTATTTAACAATATATACATGACTCTCTCTCTCTCTGTCACTCTCTCTCTATTCTACTTGTTTGTCAAAGCTTAATTACAGTATATGTTGATCCACTTTGTCATAATCAGCGTCTATGCAGGCTGAGCGTTTTTAAATAACGTTTGGTTAATGAAAGTGAAGGTTAAAAGGAAAGACAGCATGCAGAGAGAAAGATCAGAGGGGTTGAAAAGAGATTGGAGTGGATTTGCTTGGCTGAGTTCAGACTGTTATCAGGCCACCTGTTCCCTTTACAGGGAACCACAAACACATGTTTAAAACACAAGGGGAAAATAAATGGACAGTAACACAGCTCACTTGTACAGGAATAACACACACAGTGTAGAGAAGCGACCTAACATGTAGGACTGTATATACACTATGGTCATTACTGACTTGGGTTAACCAGCTTAACCTAAATGATGTAACATTTCTCACCCTGGCGACATGATTCATTCTGCAGCAAAATAAACAACTGTACATTTAAAATTCTAATTTGAATCCTTTTATTTTCAGTGTCAAACTGTATTTCTTTTATAAATTGAATTGACTTTCAGATTCAAATATGCTGAAATATATATCAAATTTAAACCAACTGTGTATGCTCATGTTTTACATGAAGCTTTGGGCAAATTGACACTACAAAAGTGTAATGTGTTGGTAAACATAATTCTCAATCAAAATCAAAGTCTGAGTTTTTTAAACCATCGTTTAACCTTTAACTCTTCTAACCCATATAAACAATAACACTTCAAACACTCCAAATCCCACCTACACACTGTAAACATGACCTAATGCTTATATATAAAGACACTGTTATCCTCACTGAGGTATTATTAGAGATGGAGAATAACCTTGAAATTGTGCACACTCACATACACACAGATACACACACGTGCAGTGATTGAGTTGCAAACATCTGCACACAGAGATATTGACATGGTTAATTTCTGCCCTGCACTGCACGTGATAAACAACAATAGCACAAACTCTCCTGTAACGTCACAAGCCTCTTTGGTCTGCAGTCATTTCATAACGCACAACCTCTCTGGCCAAAATCGGACAAATGCATCCAAAAATGATTCTTTATCTGTGGCACCCTTTGTGCGTATGAGCTTCGGTGAGAATGATCTGAAATAATCAGATTCAGATTCAGTCCAAAGCAGTAGGAACAATAAATGTAAACATGATGAAGCAAAATGTCATATTTCTAAAACTCATCACTTGGGTTGTATTGAGCTATAGAAAAGGGTTTCTGATGTAAACAGAGGACTTAAACCAGAATATGACAACAAAAGACCTCTGACAGCTCTACGGTAACTAAACAACTGTGGACACTGTGTCCTGCAGAGCAACCAGTAAATGTACACATACACGTGGATGCAGGACATTGCGTGTTTGGAGTTTGTACTCACTGCTGCCCCAGGACTTTAGCAGAGACTTGATGCTGATTTCAAAAAAACCTGAGTCCTGCTGACTGGCCATGGCTGTGGAGCGGCTCGGTCGCCGTGACGACACAGGGATGAGGGATGGGAGTCCTGGCAGAGTTGAGAGACTCTTTACAGCGTCACCCGCTGCATCTCTTCCTCGCTACGTGTCCTATGTCAGCTTCAGACACAGACTGCTCGCTCTCTCTGCGTCTCTCTCTCTCTCTGCCTTGCTCGCTCACTCGCTCTCCTGCCCCCTCCCTCCGTTCAAAACACTCTCTAGCCTCAGCCTCTGTCTCCTTTGCTCTGCACTAAGAGGATTGGCTCTCACAGAATGAAAGAGAGAGAGCTGTTGTTTGTGTTGTCGGTCTCCCTGAGAAGGGCATGAAGAATACAGGGGAGAGAGGGAGGGATTTGTTTGTGTACTGCAGTGTTGCTTGACCAGGTCAGTACAGAACAACCCTACCACGATGTTCCTATTTGCCACCCTCAGATGTTACTGATGGAATAATAAACGTGTTGTAGCTTACCAGAAGATTCACAAAAACAACTTTGCTGTGTAAGATTACTCAGCTAACAACTTTGGGTTGTAAAATCATTTCTCTAACTTTCCATTAGGTAACAAAATCATTCATCAAGAATATTCAAAACATCAGTTTTTTTTAAACATCATTGCTTGGTTATAAAAATGTTATTCAAACATTTTTTTAATTCTGTTTAAACATACACAACTTTCAGTCTCATTGCAGCACAGAAATGTGATCTATGACTACAGCAGCATCCAGACACTGAACGTGATGTCTGTGATGATTCTGCAAAAACACACCAGCTGTATCAGGTTTTACCTGCAGCTCTCTGTATCTCAGCAGAGATTTAGAGGTGGAGAACTACAGCCTGTCACTCACAGATCATGTGATCTTGTGTGTTCACTGATACATGAGCCAGCATGTTAGAATGGGATTACATCATCACACCATCTGCTGGCTGACATGCCACACTGCAGCCAAAACACTGAGAGATCACACACACACACACACACACACAGCGAAACATTAAACCAAAAAGCTAGTTAAACAATTTACTGCTGAGCATTTAAATAAAATCACATATAAAAGGTTTAAATATGACAGTGATGTGACCACAGGATTATATCAATAGATTTAAAACACACCAGACCACATTACATCTAATACATTTTGATATTTATCTTTAAAGGGATAGTTCACCCAAAAATGTCAAATTTTCATCATTTACTCACCCTCATGTCATTCCAAACCTGTATGACCTTTTTTCTTCTGAAGAAGAGATTTTTTTGAAGTATGCTGGTAACCAAACAACAACACTCGTTGACTTCCACTGTATGAACAAAACACTGAGACATTTATTAAGTATTTAAATTTTTTTTCAATTTTTGGGTGAACTATGCCTTAAATTTCTTTTCTTTTAAGAACAAAAGTTAAGGAATTAAATGAAAGAAAAGAAAGAGAAGGACAAGAAAAGAAAGGGAGGAGATTCAAGCTGATTTATTCAAAACCAATCTTAGCAGAACCTGTAGGGCTGGTCTGATCATTTCATCCCAGTCTGTTCTGAAACGGCAAACCCAAGGCTAGAGATTTTTAATCTGTTGCCTCATCACACACATTGATATACAGTCACATTAGAACCGCTGTGCTTACAAAGAGGTGGCGAGAGAAAAATTTGAATAAGATTTCAGATACAGTATATGCTGAAACATTCAATAATGTGGTTGATCACATACAACTAACAGAAACTATAATACAATTTAACCATTGGTCGTTCTTTTCAATTATACTGAATTAAACACACTGCTGTAATGGAACAAACAGGACAGTATGTTGTGTTAATGGTGATATACATCAGTACAGGAATGTGATGTTGAATAACAGCAGACAGAACACAAGCTCTGGACAGATGAAAGTAAATAGTTTCCATCCAAGGCAGTTGGATGTAATTTTGGTTAACAGCAGTTGGCAAGTTGCCAAACACGTTCTCCTCTCTTCTCTTTATCTTTCCAGAAATTCTTGTTTTCTTTTGCCCCGCCTACTGTAAATCAAGACGTTCAAAAAAACACAGGCATGAGAAACAACCTATAATGATTTTTTACGGGTTATTGTCCTTAGATGGTTCTAGAACTCTGATTTAGATCTGAAGAGCCTGCAGAAGATAAATTTAAACTAAATGTAACTAAATTTAAACCTTAGCAGATTAAATTCTAACATATGCTACAAAATTAACATGCACAAACAAAGAGATGATAAGGGGATCAAAGCGAGGAATAATAATTACGCAAAAATAATTACAATGACAACTTCTGTTTTACGTGCCATGTCGAAACTTCACTAGCCAGGTTTGTGATCACTGATTCAGTGTAATTCTATGAGATTTGTTTTGGCCTGTTTTATTACCCGCCAGGTGAAAATGGCAAGACTGATCGCTTAGTACGGTAATAACACAGCTCTCCTCAAAAGGCTGCTGTGTTTGAAAAACAAACAATGCACGTAGTAGCTTAACACTTGTGTGTTTAAATCCTTAAATAAGCATGTGTAATACTGTCTTAGCAAGCACCTTAACTGAGTTGTGTTTGCCCAGCGGCTTGAATGAAGAGTTTTGGAGTTTGTTGTTTGTGACTGACAGAGCTGTAATTAGCGCTCACTGTATAACCACTGGCCTAAGATCAGTCACATCTTAATACATAGAAAGAACAAACGGAACTGATCTTTATTATAGGAGATGTGTTATTGAAAATGTAATAGTCAGCTAACAATTTCAGGTTGTAGAAACATTTCTCTAACATTTCCATTTAGTACCAAAAACATTAAAAATGTTTTTTTTAAGGTGCTAGGAATGTTAAAACATCCATTTTTTATTAGATGTTGTAACATTATTGCTTGGTTATAAGAAAGTTATTCAAACATGGTTTAATTCTGAAACGTTTTTAAAACATCCTACAACTACCTAAGAACAACGTTTTTGATATAGATATATAATGTTAAGAAAACTTTGTATTCAACGTTACTGCAAAATGTTTTTGGAAACTTTTAGAGAACATTGGCCAGCATTCTGAGAATGTTCTATGTAACCTGGTATTTCGAATCAAATTATGTAACCCATTGCTGATACTATTTAGGGAGATGAAATATTGTCATTGTGTACATTGCTTATGTTTTAAATTGCTTATTAAACGCGCTGTTTTATTATACATAACTCTTCGTGTACGACAGCTGCAGCTTGGCTAACATTCAGAGCCATAAAAAACATCTCGGTTTTGACATAACGCCTCATAAAAAGCTTGATAAACAACGGCAGTATTTATAAACAGGAAGTAATCAGTTCAAATGAATCATGTCTTTGCTTTGAAGTCATTCTGGAAGACTCTGTTTGCAGTGGTTCGAGACGAGGAGTCTCACGATCTCTGAGGGTTTTACTGCTACTGGGGAGTCCTCCCAGCTGACACTGAGCTATCCCAGCTGCCCCGGGCACATCTCCACGGCAGCTGGGGTCACGCCCATCACTTCCACCGCATAGAAACGCTCTCTTTAATCTGATGAGTGGCTTCCAGGATATCATTTAAAGGGACAGTACACCCAAAAATAAAACAAAAAATGTCATCATGTACTCACCCACATGTCATTTCAAACATGTCTGACTTTCTTTGTTGCATGAAACACAGATTTTTTCTATTCAGTGAATGTGAATGGTGACCATGGCTATCCATAACAACTCCTTTTGTGTTGCTCTGAAGAAAGAAAGCCATACAGGGTGTGGAGAGACACGAGGAGTCAATAAAAACAGCAAGTTTGTGTGAACTACAGCTAATGATACTGCTTACCATCAAACACGCATTGAATATTAATCGAACATAAATTATCACAAAACGCAGACAAAAAGTTCTCACCTTCTTTCCTGGCCACCATTATGGATTATAATAGATTATTAAATAGTTTTAATAATACTACCATATATAATTTTTGAGAAATGACACATACATATATTGTTCAAAAGCAATTCAAGTAATTAGGTGTGCCATGTTATTGCTAATCCAAACAAACTGAGGTGATATGAAAGCATTAATGAACATAAATGTGTGTCCATGCCTGCAGGTTCAAAGTTGAAAACAATACGTCTTAAAACAGCATCTGCTTAAAAGATTTTGTTGTTAATGAAAGATTAAAATGCTGAGTCAGACCAATTTTTACCACATTGTTCAAATTACAGTATCTTACTGTAATGCAATTCCTAGCAAACTGCTGGCGACCAGGTTTCATTATCTGGTCCAAGCTTTGCACCGGTCACGCTCGGATAATCTTTATAGGAAACTCCCAGTATTCCGAGCATTCCGAGCATCAGGCGGCCTCTGCCAGCTGTTAGACTCCGGAACAGGGATCACTGACTTATATGCAGTGACTGATATTGTGTTACCGTGTTACTTGTTCTGTGTCAGTGCTGGCTGTTATACTGGCTTCCAGAACCTGTGATTTCATTGGGCTGGTTCCAATAAGTCACTGATGGGTCAGAATGCTAAAATTAAATAAGATGAATCAAGAGAGACCCTTAAAAATGCTTAAAGAAACAGTTCTGCTAACAATAAAAATTCAACTTTGTTGTTCCACACCTCTATGACAAAAGTCATTGCAGTAACATTAGTATAACGTATTTAAGTTATATATCATATATATTAAAAACCCTATTCTTAAGTTGTTAGTGGAATGTATTAAAAATTACAGAATTAAAAAAAATTAAATCTAAAAAATTGGACATTGTCAATGTTTCTAGAACATTCAAAAAACATTTTGAATGTTTTTGTTACTTTTTATAGGGAATTATAGGGAAGGGATTGTTAGGTGGAATAATGTATTTGTTTTGATATAAACTCAATTTAAAAAGATATAATTCAGTCAATTGTTTAAAGTTGGCAACAAAAATTCATCCATTATTTATATTCAACTTATATTCAAGATGTATACGATAACATCTTCTCAAACAACCATAAGTGAGGCTTCTGTGAGGGTCTCTAACACACCTGTTCAGTGAAGATCTGTTCAGGCAAACACAAGAGACACCTAAACCCTGATATATTCCCCAGTGTTGTTTTTAGCTGTGGAGGGCAGTTAGGACAACACCAGATAGTGACATCTCAAACACACCTCACACCACAGATCAAAGTTTCAAAACACCTAAATTGTTTATTTTACTATTTTTATTTTCTCTAACAAACCACTGACCACTTTCTCCTCTAGCCTTCTCAAAAACTCTCTCTCTCTCACACTCTCTCTGTCTCTATAAACAAACTACATTCAGTCAAGATTTTTTATACAACAGCTTGGGAACAATATCCATTGTGGAACGCACCACACAAACACAAATGACTTGGTTTTGCATATGGAACTTCCAGCTGTGGTTGGATGCTGGTTTAACTAGGGTCTAATTAAAACCCTAAATGATCTCTTTCCTGGTGCTGATGCTATCTCTCATCATCCACATCCACACCCTTCCTCCGGTCCATCTGACTCGGAGGCTCGGAGGAGGTCCGTCTCAAAGGAAGTCCCATAATGTCACAAACCTTGTGGTGGATCTCAAGTGGTTATGGTCATGGTTTAGTCCACCCACAGAAGTTTAAGTACAGTTCACACTTGCTATCTCCGGGTGTTTTAGAGCTGATCTCAAATCAGCTTTCCGTCTCACTTCCCAAAATCGTGAGCTAATTATGTGAGAACTAAATTATAATGTGTGAAACCACCAGAACAGAGTAAAATTCCCCACCTACTCAATAATCTCTACCTTGAGGCCACCAGAATGTCTTTACACACAATCACAGCACAATGACATCACCGCGTTGTGTCAGAGTTTCACACAGTGAGCTGTACTGCTGAAAACATGAAAACTGCCGACCGACTGACTGTTCACTACGAGTGGCTCAAAAAATTCCAGAAACATTATGCCAGATGTGAATAAAAAATTGGTGTTTACCTCCTGGCGAGACATTAAAGACTAACCACATTAAATCACTCTTTTCAAATGATGACTCACATGTATTAACATCTCCCAAAGGCAGATCAAGAACAACGCTACCAAAACACAACCACTAGCGGTACCTTCTTTGATGATGGGAATTGTGGGTCTTTTTCTGGGTTGGATCTTCCTGAATTTCCCTTTAAAGTCCGCCGGGGCGAACATATGTATGGGAAGACCGGCCATCTGGACCAAAATAATCCCATCCTGGCCCTGAGCTTCACAAGGGTCCGGTTTACCATCCACCACGTCTCTGGCACTACCCACATCCTCCACGGACATAGCCGACAAAGAGAGGAACCGCTGTCACTTTCTGTGGACCAGCATGGATACAAATCTGACTGCTGTCAGTTCCTCTCTACTGCTTACTGTCCAGTTTCCCTGTTAGTATCTTATAATTCTCCCTCAGGTCTCTGTATCAGCTGTGTGAGATCTGAAATATGAAGTAGAAAAGTGTGGAAAGCAACTCTGCTTGACTCAAGGATGTGTGTTCTGTCTTCTTTCACAGGTCTAGGCTGTTTGGCCAGTAACAGGGCCACGCCTCTGTGGGGCAGGTGTTAGATTACTCAAGACGGACACGCCTCCTCGAGAGTGGGTGAGAGAGAGATAATGAGTTAGTGAGGGAGAGAGAGAGAGGGAGGAGATTTTGGCAATATAGAAGGAGATGCAATAGAAATAACGACTGATGCGGCTGTTGCGTTCAATGTTTATTTTATAGAGAATCAGGTTGAGGCTGAAAGACACATTGCCATTGTTGGGGAGAGAATGCGTCTGTTGAAACGACCGGCCGGTCTGGTTTGTATTATCCAGCTTGTTTAGGACAGACTCCTGCTTGCCAAGTCAAAGATGCTGCTATGTGTGTCTGCATCCAGCACGAGGTGTTTTTGAAATGGTCGTCAGGGAACCGAATTCCCCTGAGTTTGATTCCTGTGTACTACGTGCTCGAAAGCAAACACATTTTACACATCATATAAATCAACATGAGAATAAATATCCATTACCCTGTTTTCTGTCATCTGCTCTTATACTGTGTTACTGGTCGGTGAAACGGTTTTTATTTTGTTTGTGGGGAGTTTCTAGAGCCCCCGGGCGAGGGTGTTTATCTGGACCACCTTTTAATAACATGAAGCTTAAAAACAGCCCCACTGTTCACCGGCCTACAGGCGTTGCTGGTTTTAAGGAGTAACTTTTTGAAGCCAGCATGGAAACACTACCTTATTCTTCCAGTCACTCCTGCTGATTGGTCCTGGCAGCCCTGCGGCTGAAAGCACCGTGGACTGATGAAAAAAAGAGAGAGAAAGCAAGACCAACACAAGAGAACACAAAACTGTCCTTTTCTTCAATAAACAACTTTTTGAAACAGATCCAAACAGGGGCCAACCGCTCATCCCAGGGGCCTCTGAGGCATCTCTGAGCTGCAGAACTAAGGGCTCCTTACATTACCTAAACAAATACTGCGCTTTTCCAGAAATAAAGAAAACCAGCGATTGTATAAATGGGCTTCCTAATTATAGCTAATTAATTTAAGTCTAATTTAATTTAATGTAATAAGTCTAGCCTCAAATACAAACTGGATTCTGTGACCTAACTAATTATTCACTATTGCTCATACGATCGAAACATGAATGAAACCTCAAAACATGTGACTTGGTGATGAATGTTGCACGGCGTAGTTTTTTCAGAAAATCGATTTATAATCAGAAAATGAGAAAGAAGTACATAGTTTCATGAGGGCAACGTGTGATGTATATTCAGCCTGGCAGAAACACATATAGAGTACAATACATTTTAGAACTGGGAGCTACACCTGAACACAACAATCACACATGTAAAACCACATGACAGACATACAAAAGACTCTAAATCAAACTGTCACTGCCATTATACTTGATTGACAAATATAACAAGCGGAAACAAGAATGCACTGTCATGTAAACTGGACGCACCCAAACATTGTTTATAGATAAACGAATCTAATATTGAACGTTGTGTACATCCCTCATCAATCTAACTCCCAAACAAACGTTAAAAACAACACATACACAGCATGTATAAATATACCAATACACACTTTTAAAAACACAAGGTCATGCAGACATAAAAACTCATTATCTAAACACTCAAAAATGTGTCATTTTTATGTAACACAGATAAAAATACAAAGTTCATCGCAAATACTGACGACCCGCCCCAAAAATAGAACATCTAATTGGTGCAGCCTAATTACTTCAGATAACCTAGAACCCCAGACTCAAGACTCATTCCTCAGATATTCCTCAGATATTCCTCACATATTCCTCACATATTCCTCACATATTCCTCACATATTCCTCACATATTCCTCACATATTCCTCACATATTCCTCACACTCCTCAGCACAGGCCTGCGTGGAGACAGTCGCCAGCAGACCACAGCAGGACGTGCCCTTTAGAAAATAAAACAATCGGGGACAAGCGAACCAGCATTTGCAAGTGTCAATATTTACAAATCTTTCAATCTATTGACATATCCAGAGCCACCATGTGTTGAGACGCTTGTAGGCTTTTAATCTCAAAGGCACTGTTTTAAGCTCCTCTACTGATCTGAACCATTTACACAATGCAAAACACATTAGAAGTCATGTTTCAAAACCTCTTCAGTTAAAGCACCACTAAAGCAAAGTGACAATTTAAACTTTAAGTTAAAGTTTAGTTTTCTATATTATTATGAAGGCTCAATAAAATATATTAATAAAGTCATATAAACAAAAATTTTATGAACAGGTTGTTTATTTTGGGTGCTTTAGTTTCTCACTAAAGTGTGAGATAAGAGTAGCTGATTTGATATGAATGTTGAATAAAGCAACAATAATAAATCCAGTGTGGTTTATAGCAAATGTTTCTAGCATAAGGGATATAAAGTATGAGGCTGCCCTCTACAGTTAAGCAGAGGTTTAGTTCATAAGTGAACATGTCCTATTGATTTTGGCAGTATACGAATGTACATCATCAGCTACAACTATATATTATACAGAACAGTATAAAATATAAAAAAACTAATGAAAGATTTTTAACAAGTACATGATACTGCTGGACTTAGCAGATCACAGGAAGCACTACAGTGTCAGTGAGAGGTGAGTGGCCGCACTGCTTTGCTCGAGAGAGAAAGAGAGAAAGAAAGAGTGAGAGAGGAAGAGAGAGATGAAAAGAAAAAACAATACAGCGTTGCTATGGTTATGCCCTTATTTTGCAGCTCTTAGTCCCCTGTTAATAATTCATAATTTGTGTGTGTTTTACTACATCTTTAAATAAAACAGCCAACCTTAAAGCAGCATGGAAGAGAAGACTGATATACAGACAGATAGATAAACAGAGTGTTAGTTTAGGTGTTTGTTTGCTAGAAGCTGTTATATAAATTTCTATAAGCACCCACACACCTACTGCTTTTGGTTATGTAATGTCTCAGGGGCTCCCAGTCAAACCTCTGTTACAGTAACTGTAATCTTCTGGAATTCTCTGCTACTAATACAGAAACATGAAACAACCTCATTTACAATTTCAGCAGGAAATATGTTTGCAAGGCAAAACAAATACAGTTTATTAAAAACAAACAAAATGTAGGGCACACCTAAGCTTACAAAACTAACACTGAAATTATCCAAACCTTGCCTTGCAAATTCTAACAAATACTAAATAATAACACTGATTTAAAAACAACACTTCTTTTCATATATCTAAATACAGCAATCAGCTAAAGCTAATGCGAAATTAATGTGAAAACAGTTTTAAGGATTTAAAGTGTTTCTCTGTAGGCTATATAATATGGTTTGCTCATCACAGCATGTGACAGAACACAATTACAACATCAAAACAGACTAAACACACCCACACACAGATAAACAAACCATTTAATCTAGGTAAGCTACGTGTGTGTTACCAACCAACCAAACTGTAAAGGGTAATCTGCTGTACAGTAGGTTTCAGAGAAGCATATATTGTACTACGCAACCTAACAAACTCAACGCATCACTAATGATTTCAGAAACTAAATGTAAATATTTACAGCCCCTTGAGTAAACACACATTCATCCCAACAACAAAGAAAGCAAAACAGGCTGTCCACTTTTCTTTAGACTACACTGAATATGGACAGACTCAAAGCAATCCTCTAAACAAATATGTCAAAACAAACATGGAGCCATGTTTATTGTTTTGACCATATAGTAATGATGAACAAAGGTCTGGGCTTCAAAAACAACCCATCCGCCAAACATCTGGAACTTACTGGAGTGCAAGAAGATGGTACAGTAAAGTACACAACCATCATCTAATATAGCTCCACCACACTTACATAACACAGAAACATCAGAGGTTTGCTCTTCAAGCAAGAAATTGTGGAATGACATGAAACCTTTAGTTGTAGTTTAAAAAAGCCCCTAAAACACAAACAAAAAACCAAGATCCGCGCCCTCATGAAAACACTTATATGACTGAATATAAATGATTTGAGACAAAAAGCTGGTTTATGTTTTAAATGCATCACGTAACATTACAGTATGTCACACGTATTGCATGTCAACAATTAAAGCAATTGCGGTAACAGTCAAAATGTCGATATCAACAACAGAATTACTTACTGTAAAATACTGTATATATAATAATATATAATTCTGCTCACAAAGACAAAAGAAGGAGGATTTGGGGGGAATTACAATCCATGTCAAAAAAAGATAAACAAATGCCTAAAACCGATGTATACAGTACAATATGTATAATATATACTTAATTTGTTTTAAAGCACAACCAGTGAGTCTGTCTGTTACATTGTTTTCATAATCACAGCATACAGACGCCTTTCTCCATTACAGTTGTATTTGCATTTTATTTATTTAGCTTTATAAACCCAGATCGTCGATGTCAACCGTTTAAACAACATTAAATAACTCCCATCGAGCCGAGGGTCAATTTTTAGGTCTAAATCTGTGTTTTGTTTGTGTTATCAGAAGCCATACAAACACAATCTGTGCTGTTCGTCTGGCCTGGATCCTGTGTGACCGTCAGTATAATAAAATAATAACAGAAAAGATCTAGTATATCCTAAAAGAACTGATTAAAACATACCTTGAGTGTTTGTTGTTAGTAGTTTATATGTTCATATTCTCATCCAGACGTCGTGGCTGAATTGTTTCTCATCCGCTCATCGACTGGCAGAAAAAGACGACCGCCGAGGATGAGGGAGCTCCGCCCCTAGCGACCAATCAGAGCGGAGATATTTAGAAAAGGAGGCCACCGATTGGCTGCGGCGCACGTCTGTCTGTTCCTCTTCGTCCAATAGGCTCTGGAGCGCCGGTAAGGATGCTGCTGAATACAGGTGCACAGTGGCAAACCAAGACAAAGACCTCAGATGTAACGTGTTTAATATAGTTTCTTTTTAAAGAGCACCGTTTAGTCCAAATGATTTTCCATAGGAATTTTCCATAGGATTTTCGTGTATACATATAACTTTGGGTAATGTTAAATAGTGTTTATCTGGCAAAACTGCAAAAAAGCTGCTTGTGTCTGTATTACTGTTATATATTTACATACATGCAGTTTTTACAAATGCTTACAATGGAATCTGTTTTATGTGTGATATATGTGCAATCCATCATGTAAAATCACACAAACACAAAAATGTGACTCCACTTATGGGATACGTTGCCTTTTATGATAAATTACAAACCATGACTGAAGTCCAGTGAACTCTATGGCTTTAGTTTCTGTGGTAAGCTGGATGCCTCTAGATTGTCAAATCTATATTGCTTGACACATTCAAAGAGACCTTCTTACTGTTAATATATACTGAATTATGAATGTTTGTTTACATATCTTGAGATGTGCAAAACGTATAATCTACATGAGTACAAAAATAAAATGCTTTTGCATCGTCGTAGAAAATGACGAAGAACGACCAAAAACAACAACAACAACTGCTGTCCTGAAAGATATGCACCTCTTTTTCTTCATTGCATGCGTGTGTTTTTTCTGTTTAAAAGAGGAATGTTGATAACATCCAAGTATTAAATGATAATATCATTACCATAGTCGTAAGAGTTAGGGACCATCTACTTGTTGATTTAAAAAAATACCATAAGTTTATGAGATTCCCTGTTAATGTCCGTGTTAAAAACGCTGAAATGACAGAGCTAGCATAAAACCCCTTTCCTGTACATTACAAATGACTTCTCAAGAAAATCTATTTGAAAACCCATCATAAATTCAACAGCTGTCTTTCCTTGTGTAAACAAGCTGTTACAGTTCATTTGATCCCACACTGATGTGTGCTACAGTAAACACTGTTAGTATCGTGTCTTGTTTTCCTCCCTTCAAAGCTCTGAGATGAAGAACAAGCCCAGCTCGAGGGCTGTGGGCCGTGACGTGATGTTTGTGGAGAAAATGCTGGAGGGTCCAAGGTTTGAAACTAGCATTAAATGTTTCTCCTGAGAGAACAGTGATGCTAGAATCACGTGTGACCAGCACTCCACACTGAATGCAGATAATGATTATGATAGGACTACACTATGACACTTTATAGTCAGTGGCCAGAGACTCTTTCACCCGTATTGGTTGTCCATGTCCGCCAAAGACAGTCTTGGTAAGGTAATTTTGTACTCTGTGTTTCGAGAAGTCTCCATGTAGATGGTGGAGCTGGTGAGACTCTTGCGCTCTTTCTTACAAGCAGAACGACGCTGCCAACGACATAGAAGGAGTTCCACCTGCTCCCTGAAGAAGCTGGTGGTGAGGGTGTAGAGGATGGGGTTCAGAGCACTGTTGATAGGCAAAATAAAGATCACCACCCAGGAGTTTATTGTTCCTGTACGGAGAAACATCAAACAGAAGAATTGTTGGTTCTGGGCTACACTGGACTGGAGTTAATTGTTTATTTCTTAAGAATCTGTGCAGAAGACATTTTATTTAAACAAAACCTTTCCTAAGATCGAGATGGATACATAAATATAAGGCAACAATATACAGACTCATGCAACGATATACAGACTCGTGTAGACTATATATAAGTCAATTTCCACATTGTAAAATTTAAATGTGTTTTATAATACAATTATTTGTAATGTCTGTGTTAATTACGCCTTTTTTATTAAGCAAACATATACATACCTGGAATCTCGACTTTTAGCAAAGAGAGTGTTTTGACTAGAAATATGGGTATCCAGCAGAGGGCGTCAGAGAACACAATAAAGAAAAAGCGATTGGCCACGGCCACGTCTTTGTGCAGCCGACTGCGCACATCTGTGGCATTGATGCCGGTTTTATAAATGGAACAGAACATGCTGGAATAGGAAACTACAATCACCAGGAACGCCACCAGATTAAGACCTGTGGATACAAAATGCATAAAGATTTCAGGACACGCAGATTGGAAACTTAAACATCACATTATGGTTTACATAGTAAAATACTTGATGTATTTGGTTTTTTTTGTAAATTACAAATAAAAAAAAAAAAACACTTTAATATTATAACAAAATCAAATTTAGGAAAAAGACTGGGAGATATCGAACCCAGAAATATTCCGGTGGAGTATGCTTTGGCAGTGGGTTTTTCCAGCCTATCAGAGTGCAGAGGGAAACAAACTCCATTTCGCCCATAATAATTCCCGAACAGGTCTTCATTTAGCAAAGGAACAGCCGCTATTACCAATCCCAGAATCCAGATGAAGGCCAGAATCAACCCTGTCTGCAGCTTTCCGGGCCGCAGATGGATAAAGGGGAAGACGATGACTAGGAATTTCTCCAGTGTCAGGTAGGTTAAAAGGAGAACAGATACTTCGGAGGAAAGCATAGCAAGAAAGCCAATAGTTCGGCATTCCACGCTGTCCATCCAGATCAGCGCGTTGCGGTTATATTCACCCCGGAATTTGACGTCAAACACTCCCAGGAAGAACAGATAGACTCCCATCAGACAGTCTGCAACTAAAGCACAACCATTAATTAAGAAACACAATCAAATTGATCATATGATATAATGTTTAAAACGAAAGTCATTTTCATTGCATGTGATGTGTTAAAGCACATGCCAGCCAGAGAAACATAATTAAAATTTTTAATACACTTCATAAAATTTCTAATACACTTTCTAAATCTGCTTTAAAACAACAGGTATTGTGAAACACAAAATACAAAACAAAACCGAATATTCAACCCTGTTGTATCGATGCCTCAGCTTCCTCTACAAACAGTGTCATAAAAAAAAACAGAAATTCAGCAGCTTTGTAACTGCAGAAAAAGAACAGTTTTCTATTCATGGATTCAAATCAGGTTGAAACATGTTGGTTATTATTATACCCTCAGACTGCAAAATCATCAGCTTGATCTACACGGTGGTGACCACACCGCTACTTCATCTTTTGTAGTGCCTGTTAATCTGGACAGTGTTTCTTATTAACAATATGAAAATAAGGACGTGGTATGAGCTGAAGTGTCGTTGGTGTGAAATTGCTTGCCAGTTTGTTTTTGCGAGTAGTGATGTGAAATATTTGACAGCTGCCTGTTGTGCAAAAATTTAGAAGGAAACTCCAGATTTCTCCAGCTGTCACACCCACTTATGAGACAAGAGAATTTGTTTCTGCAAAAATGTATAAACATATCATTCCTTCTAAAGTTCAATAAAATGTATTGAGATCACCCTCCTGTTTCCTGCATGTTATCTGGACACAATGACCAGCTGAGAACATTTGGAACATAGCGGTATTATCATGGAACATTATGGAACTTTATGGAACATTACGGAACATCACGGAACATCACGGAACATTATGGAACATTATGGAAGTTCAGCCAGAGGCACTGAAGTGTGAGAAATGTGAGATTAGCTGATAAGAGAAATCTCTGGACCTTCATCTGACATTTCTTCAAAGATGAGATTCTTACAGCTCAAGTAATAAAACAATAAATAATAAAATAATAAATAATAAAAAGGTAAGGCCTTTGAAACCTTGTCTTTACTATTTAAGATACTTTTTAACTTCTAGTTAACATAATTAGTTCTTTGTTATTACAAATTGATTTGATTGATTTGAAAATAAGCCTGTCAACTATATTTTATGAATAAAAAGATTTGACCAAAGATGGAGTTAGAGACAAAGATCGGATGGTACATGTTATCTTGCTGAGCATAATGTTATAAAGGGTATAGATGAAAAAGTGTGAAATCACAATTTTCTGACAAATATGAACTGTGAAACAAAGTTGCTTCGTCTGTGGGGTGTTTGTGACTAAGCAACATTGTTTTATGATGTAAATTGTAACATCAGGCAACTATCAGTGTGCTCATCTTGATGTGCGGATAAAATACATCTGTGATGGATTTACTAAAGTATTAGTAGATGTGTTTATTGTTCAGTACATCAGGAAGTGATAGACTTGTGGAACAGCCTGTAACATTACCCATTAAATAAGCCAAAAAATCCAACCATCAAACCAAAAACTATATAATATTGATAAAGTTGGCCTAGTGTGCACAACATACAAGGAAACAGAACTTCCACAGACTTCTATTGTTTTTATACACAGCTAGTTATAAATGCTATAACCTAACCCGCACTCTAACAGCCTAACCGCGTTTATGCATTTTTTTCAATTGCAAAAAACGTTGTTTACTGTATTTCAAAATGTTGGATGTTGGAAAAATGAGGATGTTACCAAAAAAAGGTTTTGCTCAGATCTGTCAGATTTTGCTGACTTTTGGGTACAAATGTGTCCCCATTATACGGAACAACTACCAATCGCACTCACACAGATATACACAGACACAAAAGCTACTAAATGATCATAAGCCTTACTGTAAGTTTTATTATTTAGATAAATTCCTCCTATATATCTATTGTTACCCTTTTTCACTAATACCTCCATTTATGAAGGCCCCACCACTACTGTGAATATATTTTCTCTCCAGGAAAATCCCTTTTTTGTTCCTGTGGCACGTCTAGCCAGACTTTTTTGGAGCCGTTTCCATTTTGACCATATGGACTTTTATGAGAGTGTTACTGATAAATGACAGCCTCGTTTGAGCGTCTGCGTGAGGCTGCGAGGGTGCGAGAACTCACAGCACAGGACTTTGATGCAGGCCGCGTGCAGGTTGTTCTCCGCTCTAATGAACGAGCGCATTCCGATAACAAAGAGATTCCCAAAGCAGGTGATGAAGGCCATAACCCACACGGACACCCGCAGGACCAGACTGGCTAACAGGTCTTCAACCGATGAAATTCCATCTGTGTTAGGTTTACATTTCCGAACATGAGGAGCGTAGGAACAGTACTGAAAGTCTTGAAAATATCTGGAAAAAACAAATAACACATTATGACCTGAACATCCTGTTTATGAAGATGAATAAACAGACCACATGTTAGGAGCTACATACATGTGCGACAGGTTCCCCATTGGGAGAAACATCTTGGTCTGTATGTCTGGAATTTCAATGCCCTCCAGACTCCTGTTAAACACAAATGCATGTTGTATTTCATCTGACACCTACTAAAAGTGCTTTGAGAAGACATTCTTTAAAACTCACAGAGACTCGAGCTGGACCAGGTGAACGAAGTGACTGGCATGAATGTGGAGTGAAGGATTGTGGGAGATGTTCCTGCAGACATTGAAGAAACAGCCATTAGGAAATAAAAATTCAGTTGTTTTATTTATTTATAAATGGCTATTTACCCTCATGCCATTTTAGATTGTAATGAGATTGTAATGATTGTAATGTAAGAGATACAGAATTGTTATGTATCTCTTGTCATGCAAAAGTAGTTTATAGTAACATTTCAAAGGCAATTTTGAAATATGACAGCGCTGGTAAGTATGACCTGTCATTATACAGCAATTCATAAATTTCTACTCCTTTGTGCCAGTGAAGAAATACCAGCATACAAATTGGAGTGTGCAAACTACTTGATAGTGAGAAAATAATGACATACAATTTTTGTAACTACTGGTTATCAGCATAAGTTGCGTTTTGAATACTGGTGCCCCTAGCAGGCATTTTAACTATAATCTCTGCTGGTCCACCAGCTACATTAGCACCAAATAACAGCTTGAACCAGCATGAAAATTCTTACTGGTGTAAGCTGGTCTTTTTATCAGGTTGTGTTCATTTAAAAAGTGATTGTATAGTTTGTGTGTCAATGATTGTGACTAAAACTTGGATCTGACTCACAGTTTATACAGAGATTTTAAACTCTTAAAGGTGTTTCTTGGAAGATCTGAGATTCTGTTGCAAGACAAATCTCTACAAAACAAGAAAGATAAACAAATAATTCAATCAGATAAGTGCAATGTGCATAGAGTTTAAGTTATGATGTAAGCGCAGAATGTATAAACATGGTAATTACTTACAAACCACCAGATCATTAATACATCCTCTCAAACCATGTGCAGAAATACTCACAGTTCAACCAGAGATCCAAGAGAATCAAACATGTTCTCCGGAAGAGTCTTGATTTTATTATCATGCAATGATCTGGGCGAAAAAATAAATAAAAGAGAGAACAAAGCAAATATTACTCTTTGTTGTGTGAAAAGACTCAAAAACAGCCACTGGGGCGTGAAACAACCAGATGATATCTAAACCCTACCGTGCTTCTCTGTATTTTTCTAGCTCATTGTTCTGGCAGGGACAAGCTGACCCTATCTGCAAAGACACCCATCTCTCGTCTAAGCCTCATCTGAGATGTGTCTGACACATCCCCAGATCTCAAACAGCAGAGAATGACACATCTTAACAGCAAACTAATAGAGTCTTGAGAAAGCATCTGGAGGGCCAATGTTGTTGCCATAAGACGTCAGTCCGTCCATATAAGGCAACAATGACATGAACAAAATCTTTGTGTCATCACACTGATGCGATGCGACGCTACAATGTCATTTTCAGCAGGTTCAAAAGGAGAAACAAGACCATTACTGCAAATGAGTCAAATATAGATGTGTTCTTACATAGACTGGGATCATTTTAACCAGTTTTTATACTGATCAAAATGCAATAAAAACTAAGTAGTTGACAGTTTTGAATATGACCTTTTACATGCTTTTTGTATTATGAATTGTTTGTTCTGAATTGTTTAAATGTAGCTCAAACTTATTCCGTTGTCTCACAATTGGGTCACGTTATAACAAAAAGCCAATGTGTGTTTAATGAACTGTATTTCCTAGGCAATAGCTGTTGAAATAGCTTTTTTGTTTCCAATACTTTTAGGTATATGCTTGTAAAGATTTTTTGGATGTGACAACTAGCCCCAGTCTGCCTTATCTACTTATAATCCACTTGCCTTCATTCTGTACACAGTCACACTGGTTAAAAACACACACGTATAGAAACACACCCAGATGACTAAACATAAATAAAATGCTGCTTTCGGGATTATAAAAAACTGAAGAAGACACAGACTATTAAATCAACCCTCTGCCTAGATTATAAAATGCAGGGCTGGCAGAGGTGTGGTGAGTGTGGTGAGAACACAGTGAGTGCGGTTAATCTGATTTTGCAGTGGATTGTGGGTAAATACAAGCAAAAACACTTACAGCACTGTGAGTCCCGTACATGTCATCAGAGAGGAATAATTCAGCAATTCAATGTGATTCTCTGCAAAGTCCCTGCAGGCCAAAGCAAAGAAACACAACAGCTGTAAATTAACAACAAAACAATCCATACAAACTTTGACTTTAAGGACGTGTGTGGACGACAACATCTGAAGTTCTGCCTGCAACAACAAGTATAAATCTGACCAACAGTTTATAAGGGCACGACAGCTACAGTACAGAAGTAATCTGTGTGTGATGTATGAAGCTCCAGGCTGAAATGTTCATTCTGTCTCAAACACACAAGTCAATGACTTTGATGGTTCTGCAAATGAAGCTCCACTCAGAACTCTCAGGTTGGACTAGCAGATGGCAAATTGTGAATCAACAGTACGAGTATCTCAACGCGAGCCCGTTCGCCTCAGAAACGTCTGATATCACAGATGCTCTGTTGACGTCCATTGTCCTTCTCTCTCACTGGGCCGACAGTAATTACATCAATGCATTCCTCACAGACGAGTTCAAAAATGCTCGGAAATACACAAACGACACCTCTGGCTTGAATATGGGCACAATGTGACTATTTTATATGGAAGTCAATTGAGTTGAATGACTCAAAGGAGACAACCCTGCTGGAAAGTCCAGCTTTAGATGATAGCCTGGACCAAGCTAGCTGGTTTCTGGCTGGTGTAATTTGGTCATCAGCTGATGGAAGCTGGTAGACAATCGAGGACTAGCATCAAACCAGCTATCAGTTGGTCATAGCAACTTTATATACTTTATAGGTGAGTTTTTTGGGGTTTTCTACAGGGTTCAGCTAAGCAAAACAGCTTTTGGCAGCAGTATAAACATTGCTAACAGCTATCAGCTGATTTATCTCAAAGACCAAAGATAAGTGATTCTCTCACCTTATTAACTTTAAAAGGACCCGGTGAGATAAACTTAAGAGCTTGATGACTAACATGCTAATGGACATGTGTATAAACACGGATAAATAAACACACAGATACTAACACAGACTGAACCAACAAACCTTCCTGTAGTAACAGATCTGTCCAAAGATAGCAATGAGTCTGAAACACTTTACTTCTTACTCTCTAAACAAGTTTTTTTATCGATGCACATTATACTTGGCGATATGGAAACATACAGAGCAGCCAATAAAATCCACTTTGGTTTTACTTGAATCTCGGCAAGAGGATAACTAGTTTCAACCCATACATGCTGTTATACAAATTAGACAAGTTATACAAATTCACAAGGTGTGAATTTTTTGTAAAAGAGATCAGAGAGACAAAAAAAGGTCATGTGACAGGAAGTACTCACAGCCAGTTGAGCAAGGGCATGTGGTGACACAGACTGGAATCAGGCAGCCACATCAGAGACGTGTTCACCATAGATCTGAAATTAACACAAAAATTAAACCTAATTTGTGAACATGGTCACGACTGCAGGCTGTCACAGCAACAGCTTTGAATGTTTAAATTCCAGTGCAAACCCCAACAAAATTAGTTCTTGTAAAACGAGTCCTTAATTTTAATTAACGTAGCAATATATTAATGATAAAACCTGCGTTTTGGTCACGCATTGACTGTGAACCTTAAACCCAAGTAATGCACAAATGAGCTTATTATGTAAATTTTGAGAACATTTTGATCTGTGCTCATAAAGCACTTGTTATGTGAGGGACACTGTATAACTAATTCACATGACAGAATGTTAAAAACATTGCAGAAAAAAATGGTTTAGTTACCAGACCTGAATGAACAATAAATCCACATATTTTGTTGGTTGTGCTACCCTCCATAATTGTACAATATCATTTAATCTTTTACAGAAGAGCACGCTGCATTGATATGGATGCATAGCTGAACTCAATAAAATGATTCTCTGTAAATATAAACTCCTGCAGGCTAAGCTATCGCATGCAATGGCTAAATTGCAAACAGAGACAGTCCTCTGGAAATTGTTCCAGAGATCAACCACCATTATTTCAGCCATTATGAGTATCGCAAAGCTAAGTGAACTGAAGAAAACATTTTGGGTAAGCGTATAATCTCATGAGTCCCGGGACAACTTGAGATACATATCTTCATTCATAAAATGTAATCTTATGAGGGTCTGTTCTTTGTAGAGATGCTTAAT
Source organism: Ambastaia sidthimunki (assembly GCA_036877625.1). Taxonomy (NCBI): domain Eukaryota; kingdom Metazoa; phylum Chordata; class Actinopteri; order Cypriniformes; family Botiidae; genus Ambastaia; species Ambastaia sidthimunki. The sequence goes on along the minus strand of JAZGTK010000005.1, from coordinate 166,191 downwards.
ATCTGTAGTTAGTTAGAAGAGAAAGCTGGTTCTCATTACGCTGAAGGAACAGCGACGGAAAATGTATTTTGAATATCTCCCTGTATTCTAGAAAAAAATTAATCTAGAATGTATTCAGAGCTGCCATAGAAAATATTTAATAAATTAGAATTTCTTTCGAACTTCTTCTGTTGTGTTCCACTGAAGTCACACAGGGAGATAAAACATGAGGTAAATGTTGACACGAAGAAAATGTTGAAAGATTTAGAATTTTGCAGTGAATTATTATTTTACTCTTATACTTTGCTTAAGAAAACACTTGCCACTCGACAACACTCAGCTGTGCAAACTCATTATGCAAAAGCTGAACAAGGACACACTAAAAAAGAGGCAACAGAGAACATTGAAAATATGAAGATATCAAGAGGAAGAGTAAAAAATGAACAAGGTTAGTTATAGGATAAAGTTCCACTAGTTTTTGTGCTCTAGTCAGTTCCGGCACAGCAGTTCTCATTATCACAAAGTGGTGAGACATTAATAGCAATATTAAAGACTTTCTGATGAAGGCCTGTGAAAATGATTGTGTAAAACGTCTCTTTGCTATCTTGTAAAGCACCATTGCGTCAATTTACAACCTAATATTGTTAGCTGGGCATGAGATGCATGCATGTGTATATTTGCATTCCTTTGGTGATATTTGTAATTGATGAGGGAATGCAAATGTACTGCAGAACACAGGTGCACAGCGCACCTCTGATTTCTGAAGTGGCTTTGGGAATAGTGCCAATGCATTGATTTAGCCCAGAGAAACTGGCTAATTTTAGACGAAGGAACATTTAAAAAAGAATAAACTCTGAGTCCAATAATTCGTGTTTGTTCTGACTGGGGTGGGAAGTTACAGGTCTGTATTTTGACCACAGCATCAGCAACACACCTTATTAAATTTATAACATAAACAAAGCTTGACATTTCAACCTGAAATATTTTAAGCAGAATAATACTTACAGAAATGTCAGGGACCTCAATCCGATGAAGGTGTCATGGGTAATGCTTTTAACTGGATTGTGATCCAAGACTCTGGGGACGAATATAAACATCAAAGAATTTCAACATCTTTATTAAAATGTTAAACAGAACAAAACAGTGTTTGAATGTCAGATTTCAGCTTTTATGGTTTCTTATGCAAGATAAAGTCACTGTATCATAAAGTATGAAGAGAAATACAGGGGAGGAAATATCTGGGCATATCTTGTGTCAGCACCCGCTATTATTCTTGTACTGAAATAAATCTTCCCAACCTGCAAATGTGTTGGCAGAAAAACCTTTCAAGAAAATTGAGTTTCTTTCTGCAAAACCACACTCTACATTTTTAGCACTTTCCAAAAACAAATTCGACCTAATCAGAGTTATTCCTCAGTCATTCCATAGACTTTCTGTATAATTATGCCAATTTAATTTAAACATCTTTTCACTGAGCAATTTCTGTTTAAACAGAAACCTTTTCTAAATTCCCTAAAATGGATTGTATAGATTATTTTCCAGTTTCCAAACCAATAAGAAGATATTTTCCCTTCTCCAATCTGTTCATTGTGTTGTGTTGGACACTCACAGCCAGTCTAACTTATGCAGGTCTCTGAATACTCCGGGTCCTAAATAGGTGATGTAGTTTTTGCTGAGAAATCTGCACAAAAGAAGACATTTATTCAGAGACACAGGCTTTAAAATGATGAACAGCACCATTCGTCTGTCAAGGTTTGGTATTCAATTGTCCAAAGGATCGATTTACTTATATAAATGTAATAAATGGCCCCATTAAAATTCTGAATGAACACGACTACTGCAAAAGTCATTTCTGCCTCACAGATTGTGGTGCTGTTTTCAAATAAATAAATACAGCGAGGGAGAAAAATAATTTCTACTTGAAGAAAAATTGGTAAAAATTGGTCCCACTGGACTGACTTTCCCTAATGATACAGAGCACTATATATCATTATCTTCCAAATGTAGGCTTATCTTTCTTTTAAACATATCCTTCTGGGATCAAGAGGGTCTCAGAGCTGTGATGAAGAAGACAGCTCTTTCACAACTTAGCTTTCAACTTAGTGCCAACTTAGCTTCATATATCATAAGATGAAATCTCTGCCTGATGACATCACACTACTCTACACCTCCAACAACCACAGAAGAAGAATCATTCAACACATACTGCAATTTCTATATGTGATTGTTTGGTATTTCATCTTAGAACTCATCTGAGATCAATTGGAGATGTCTGAGCCCCTCTCCAATGACAACACACTTTCTCACTGCCTTTTTATAAAAGAGGTGATGCTAAAAATGTACAAGATTGAAAATGCATTGATTTTCATATTAGGGCAAAAACATAAGAAAATATAAGGCAATAAAAAACTTACAGTTTTGTTAGATTGATAAGACCACTGAAGGCACGGTTTGACACCATCTGAATGAGATTGTTCTGAAGAAACCTGTTTTACAAGAAAGTTTGAATAAATAAACACACAATCATTGGCAATGTTTTAAGAATTTGTTTAGAAGTTGAGTGGCAGCCAACAGTTTAATGTTAGTTAATGCTACATAGTTAGTTGCTATTAATAAAGATGGGCTAATGGATTAATAAGGATTAAAGACCTAAATGGGTAAAACCTGATTTAGGCCCAGCCCTCAATTTTCTATGAATCTGACAAGCATAGTTGTAGCTATGGGTGGCCCCTTCCAAAAAATGATGGGTCATGTGGGAAGCCAAATGTCCAAAGTGGAACATAACTGTGCTTCATATAGAGCGAGACCATCTTTCATGGTGGGGCTGACTGGATATCACAGAGAATGTTTCATTATTTACGGTTCAGTAGGTTCTCACTAGAACAAGAATTCCCCTTGGAATTCTTATTACAAATCCCTGTAGCAGTCAGACACTGCAGATGCCGATGACATTAAGATAAAAAAAGTTATTTGGAATGTTGCTGTAGGAATTCTGAGCAAAATGGTGTACATAAAAGTACATTTAGGAATACAGATTTAAGAACAAAACTTTGTTTATACAGTAAAACAAAAATGGTGGGATTAAACTTCTATTATAATTAAAACCTTACGCTGTATACTACAGCTCCTGTTCTCATGTTTTTAACAATAAAAAGTAGATATATTAACATTTATGTTTATGATACACTATTATACACTATACACAATTTTTTAACTGCTTATTTGGAGTTGGAACATATTGTTTTAAAGATACAGTAAATATATTTTTTGCATACTTTGTACTAAAATGTGTGTAATGTGGCTTTGAAAACAATGCACACTGGGAAAAATCCTATAGAAATAAAATTGAATTGAATTTTCTTTTTATCAGGCTTATAATGAATGAAGAACAGCCATTTTTTAGAATGTTCGGAAGGCCATATAGCGTTAAACATATGATAATCTTACGAATAGAAACGTTACAAGAAATGAATGTATGTGAGCCAAGGAAAGATTTCCTTCTAAATTGTTCTTGTAGATGGAACAGAAGATGGATCCAAAGACGGATACCCCCAGACTTCCTCTGAAAAGCCACTGAGGTGTTGGCCAAAGCCCCAGAAGTTGGCAAATCTTAGAACCAGCCCTGGCACGCTCCTGCTCTCTGTTCTACATTAGCAGCGTGTTCAGAAACGCTAGTGATTTCAGAGCTAATCGCCTACAAGGATTGAGGGTCTGTAATGGCATTCGGTTCTGTTGAGGCCTTAAGCAAGACACTTTACTATAAACTAAAACAGAAACACAATTCACACAACTGGTCAAGATCAACTGAATGCCAACCGTCATGAAAGTGCCAACAAAATTATGGTTTCAAAATGCCAAACACTTTATTTATAGGGTGAAGATAAATTGGACCAATCAGAAGCGGTATTAAAATATTTATGCATGTAATTCTCAGTTTCCCAATATGCTTGTTTTGTGATTTAAATATAAAATCAATGTGATAAAATTCAATGTGAGACTAATGAAAAGAGCCACTTTAAACAAGATGGTTAAATACTCGTTTAATTTATGCAGATAAAAGCAACATTAAATGATTTAATTTATTGCCCTGATTTGCATTAAAACAAATGTGGGCAATAAGAAATAAAAAGAAGGTGAGGTCTGACTATAACTTACAATAAGAAGTCAAAGTAATAAGTATCATTATTCATTTATACGATGCTTTTATCCAAAGTGGTTTACGAATGAGAAATGCTACAAGAACGTTTAGTGAATCTGTCACAATGCAACGCAAACCCGTTATCAATGAATTTCCATCCACATTAAATCTGACTGCAATATTTATCAAGTAAAACTAAATTGTAACTGTTTCTGCTGACTAACGTTATAACTGGACCTCGGGGAGAATGATAATAAGGCAACAGACGTCACTGCACTGGATTCAGACTGAATACATTAACACTGAGTAAATGAAGGACATAATCCGGCAATTTAATGCCAGTCTCAACGATGACAAAGATTCGCTCCCGGCACAAACACAGTCATCAAAGTTAAAAGCTAATTTCACAAATGCAGAAACTCTAAATGTAGTCATGAAATTCTCATCATAACTAGCTAAGCACACATTTTACTGATGTTCTGCATTCACTGTAATCTGGAGCGACGTGCTGGTAGATATTTTCCACAGAAACACACAATGTCCCAGAACTACTTTTTAAATAGAATAGAATTTTAGAATTAAATATAATTTGAAATAGAATGCGTTACATTCAATGCACAGAAATAGATGTGAATGAACAGTGACACCTCTGAGATGTTTTGATGATGTGTAACGACTATAATTCAATAAATGGACTCCCTCCAAATCATATTATTGCAGTTTGGCTGAAGTGTAATAACGTCAGCTGGAACTTTCTCTGGGGCCCAAGAGTGCTGAAAAATTAATGTGCAATTCAAGTAAAATGCGATAAAAGTCATTCTCTGGATTCAGAGGGTTCCTCGAGTCTGTGAGGGACACGGTGACCTGTCGAGAAGAGCAGAGCTCTAAAGCGCTTACCTGCAAACACTATCAGCTCTCAGTGCTCCATCTCCACAGAGCAACAGGGAATTTAGAGATCAGAAGTACCAAAGCATTCATGTAGATGCTGAGAAGTGTGTGTGTGTGTGTGTGTGTGTGTGTGTGTGTGTGTGTGTGTGTGTGTGTGTGTGTGTGTTGAGTTGATAATGAAGTTACTATAATGAAATTTCAAAGCCAACATGCCTGCGGCTAGTGGTTTACTTTCTGGAAGACAGAAAAACTGCATTACTCTTATTATAATCTTATTTTAACATGGACTTTTTTTAAAGCCACACATAACCGGTGAAGTGTAACAATGGATGATGGTCAGGATCTTTGCTGTTGTCCAGGGTGCATCAGGACAGATTAGTGAGTTAGTAAAATGAGACAGAATGCTGGTTAAAGTAATCAGATGACAAAAGAGTTTGACTTCAAACGGGGTTTATAAGTATCCCTATTAATTCAAAGGGGCAAAAAGGTCAAAAATACATCGTTTTTTAATTATAACATTTTTTTGTTATGCTACATGAAAAGTTCTTGATAGCAAACATTAAGTAATGGTCTAAATATATTTATACAAATATATGTCTTCTGTGGAAGGCGCGAAACCATAAAATGTTCATCCAATCATTGCATTCGGTCCGAATCTAATGACAGGAAGTCCTACTTGCCTGTCAAACGATGTATGCGTTCATATGTTGGAGGAAGCGTGTTTTTGGAGAGCTAACTGAAGCTACTTTCAAAGCTAGGTTGCTATTGCTAGCCTCTCCATAATTGCTTACCCTACCTTAGAGATTCTTGCGTCTCAAAAGTCAACACTTATGTTGGCATGCTAAACAATGTTAAGCTCAACAGGCCGAAACTGCTGTGAGAGTTACTGTAAACACAGAGAACAACTGCATTTCAGTTTCTACACAACATTCCCAACAGACATTCCTCAGACGTTCCCAAAAGCCGTGTATTGTGCTAACGGCCCCTTTTTTGGTTCGCATGTGTAAAGCAGCATTCGTCTGTAGTTTTAGGGAAATTCTATCCTCGTAATCACGTCTGCGCAAGCTTTTCCCATCATGCCTCAAAAACGTGAAACACAATCTCCAAACTTTCAGATAGAGTATCAGGTTTGAGTACCAGCGCTGAGCCTCTGCTAAAATAGTTCAAATAAGTTTATTTAGCTGTTTATTGTTCCACACACATTATCTTTGATATCATGTTTTCTACACTACACTGTTTTCCAACACTGTATGAGAAAAAAACTGCTGTTTTAAACATGAACACACACACACACAGGAACACAAAAGTTATAAACAACTCAATTAATAATAATACATTTTAATAATAATATTTGAGATTTAGAGGTGGCAACTGATCAGTATTGTGAAGCCCCGCCCCCGCATTACATCACCAAAAACTTGCTTTTTGCATCTGTGTTATGCATCCAAAATAAAACACTTCATCACACCTGTTCTTCATTTTTACAGCTGCATTTAATTGTCCAATCTGACAAATTATCACTTATTGCTGGACGTTCAGCTCACAAGCGCAAAGGTTTGTGTTACCTCACGAGTTTCAAACACTGTTTCAAACCAAACACCATTTTTAGGGATAATACAGTAAGGATTTAACATAGCAGTATATGGAATTTTAACATACCAGTTGGAATCCACAGGGCTCAGACCAGACCTAACGCAAGCGCTGTCTTAATGTGTGATTTATAATATTTTGACGCTAAGAGCAGCTTCCAGTAGTTCCCTGCACAACGTCCAGATATTCTCTTATTTCTTCTAAAGATGTTGGACCAGGGAAAGTTGTTTTCCAGTGTTAAATCCACTTCCACTATTAAATCTACATCTGCATGCCATGTGAGTTTTGGAAATAAATAAACGGGCGCGCACCTACAGTGAAAGATTTACGGGAGGTGTACATAACTTGTGACACAGTTCTAAACACCATCATCGTGATTCCATCGTGTGGTTTATGTTTGGTTTCCATGACGCTCCACTGGCACCCTGAAATGACGCTACTGTGTGTTGCGTTGGCGACTGCGGAGCGAGTCAGTGAGTTGTTTGTGATTTGTATAGACTCCGCATGTCTCTTGATTACACTGTGTTTATGCCGGAGGTGATTAACCAGTATTTATTTGTTCAAAGGTGGAAAACCTGGGAGAAGAAGACATTGCTCTGGCTGTGCCCAGAAATTGTGCTGAAAGTTTAAGACCAAGTTCAGACCAATTCGGTGAGGACACGCTTTGTTTAAGCAATGCCCATCTCGCTCTCACAACACAACTCATTACTATTAAAGACCAAAACTGGCCATGAGAGAAGTGTTTTCTTCCTGCGCTTACTTCAGAAATGTTCCTGTTGAGAACATATGTGTGACTTCACAGCATCGGTGACATTTTTATAGACTCTATGTCACTTGATCCTCTTCAGAATATGAAGTGTGGGCTTTAAAACAGTCTTTTTAAAACAGCATTGTTCTAAATATTGGCTTGTTCTCAGTTACTGTAGCCTCAGTCTCACAGCCCGCCCACAAATCAACCACTTTCCATTTACTGACTGTCTGATGCATAATACAAACAAAAACGGCAAGCGCTGACTAAAATAACCAGTTTCAAACTAGTTCTTGCTAGTGCTTCTGACTTTTAAATTGGTCAAAATAACCCACTTAAATGTACATTTATGCATTTGGCAGACGCTTTTAACCAAAGTGCATTCATTAGGAATCGAACCTACAACCTTTGCACTGCTAATGGAATACTCTACCCATTGAGCTACAGGAACCCAGGAAGAGCCTTCTGAGTGTAAGGCAAGTTTCGTTTGTAGAAACAAGAGTCTTGCAATCAAATATTAAATATTTGTCTACTAAATATTTAATAAATTAAAAACAAATCTTTAAAATCTCTGCATAACTGCCATGATAACAATATATTGTGCATTGGGAGTTATAGTGTTTTAGGAATGGCCACGCAAACCTGTAGTGAGATATTGTGTCTGACTTATCTCCCTCTGTGAAGTTCTCAGGGCTGAGATATTTTTGGTTTATTAGAAATTAAATATTTCACAGCATCAATAAATTTGGGAGTCAGTGGGAGCTGCACACTGGGAATGATCCAAAACTGCATTAGGAAAAGATTTTCAGTAACCACAATAGTCTTCATTTATAATGAGATGATGTTAGTACAATAGGAATGCTTGCTGCTTTTTTCTTACTGCAGTTAGGAGTAAAACAGAGAAGCAAACCAGTATATGAACTGATTCTCTGATAGTCTTTTACATTCACGGCTGATTCAGTGATTATTCATGACAGATCACACACACATGATTGACTGGTACTCACAATCTCTGCAGTTGTGTGTATTTGGAGAAGATGTAATCATCCAACTTCTTGATGTGATTGCTCTTCAGAGACCTGTAGAATTATAAACAGCACCTCATTACTGTCAGAGCCATTAAACGGTTTGATCATGCAAACATGAAAATTCTGACATCATAATGACATTCCTAACATGTACGTTTCGTTTTTTCTATGAAGCATAAAATGAGATAGTTTGCACTGCTAACGCAACGCAAAGCTCTACCAGCTGAGCTAAAGGAACACTACAACAAACTTCATCTTCAGAAATGATTGAGCAACGGAGCATTAATTCAAGTCATTATTTGCTGAAAATGTATTCATTCAAGAGTCTGTCACAGATTTATGAATTACAATGATGCCGCTTTTTTGTTGTTTATAGCTTGACAGTATGAATCACAAATGTTTGTCGTTTGAAAAGGAAAAGCCTGGAAGCCAAATGCTCAATATCTCCTTTGGTGTTCCACAGACGTTTCTAAATGATACGAGAATAAATAATAACAGAATTGTTGCTTTTGGATGAATTATTCCTGTAAGGATCATTTTCATTCCAAAATAATGAAATAAGAGTTTTCTTGGACACAACTTTAGTGACCACTGATATTAATTATTCCAAATTTCCAAAAACATCCTGGAATTCCATTAAACAACCCCAGAAACCTCACAATCATAAATTTTCCAAATATGCCTCTTTACTTACAAACCCCTTCATAATGTTAAGCTCACACTAAATCAAAAACTTTAGCTCATGCAGAACAACAAAAACGTAACAATTCAAACAAAAACCCACATCTGCACATAGATTTGCTTTCGTCTATTGCTTCCTCTCAAGCACAAAGCAGTTTTTTTATCTCATTTGATCTCCTTTAAGCTTTAGTGTCTTACTGAAGTCACATTTGTGCATTTCTTCTGCAGCTACAGGTTAATAACCTCCTGTGGGAGAAGAATAAAGCTCTGCAGATGCCTCCAGCCGCATGTACTTACAACCAAGTCACATTGGAGGACAGGAGAGGCACGGCCTGCAGGTTCACATTCACACACTCTATCTCAGTCTTCATACAGCCACAGTTCTCCGGATACAGCTGCAGGTCTGCGTAATATCAACATACACACAGTGTTAACAACGTTCTCTCAAAGTTCTCTCAAAGTTCTCTCAAACGTCTCCCAAAGCTGTTAAAAATGTTCCTGCAGTAACATCAGTAGAATGTTTTATTAACATTATATATCATATATCAAAAACGTTATTCTTAAGTTGTTAGTGGAACGTTTTAAAAATGTTAACTTTCTTATAACCAAGCAAAAAACGTTCCTTCCTAGAATGTTAAAAATAAAATTTTTAGCGTTTTTGTTACTTAATGGAAATGTTATGGAAATGTTCTTGCAACCTAAAAATGTGAGCTGGGTAGGTATTTCAAGGCTAACAGACTTTGAAAGCTAATAAATCGCCCACCAGGTCCTTCTACAATATCATAAAACTCATGAAGATTTATGGTGCATTATAACTAACTGTAGTGGCTCTCAAAGTCTGGGACACTGAGGTATTGTATTGTATAGCGGCCATGAGAGACTAGTTTCATAGTGCTCACAACTTGTTCACTTTTTCAAATGTGAAATAAATAATAAAAACACAAGTTAAATGGAATTTGTACTGGCTTAAAAGAGGCTAGTGGACTTTTAACAGTTATTAATCAAATAAATTCCCAAAGCAGTAAAATCAAGTCTTGCCCTTAAGTTGCAGCAGCGTTTTGGACCAGTTTATATTCCACGCTGGAATAACGTAACTTATCTTTGTATTATTTTTCAAAGTAAAGCAGATGAAGCACACGTACAGCAATCATCAGGAAGGTTGTGTGACTCTGCCTTCTTTATAGTCCGATCAAAGATGTCAGCCCACCCACTGTTGTCCCCTGCAGAAAGAGAATTTAAGCCTTTGTAAGTCAGTCACTATAATAAAATAAAGACGGTTCTTTAAAGATACACACTAATTGGTCTTAAAAGGACAAAAACAGGACGAGAATTCAACTCTCCACAGGAAAACGATTTAAATCAGTGTTGAAAAAACATCAGCCGCTATTGTGTTTCAAAGCGAAAGCAATGTTGCCTTTAAATTGATTCCCAATTTTAAGTCCAAACCTTCAGTTTTCTGTCCATTTTAAATGGCTGAAACGATTTATAATTGCAAACAGCTTTAGGTGCATCAGTCTTGGGCTGTTATCGGTGTTCTACAAAAGTTGCAGATAGATGGACTCACCGCAGTGTTCCTCATCCGCCCCGTTCTTGCAGTCTCTGTGGCCGTTGCACTGAAGAACCTGAGGTAAACACACGCTCAGATTTCCACAGGGGAACTGGCCAAGAGGGCATCCATCTCCAAATGTCCTGCTAGCCATCATGGATGCTGCGGAGAGCAATGAGAGAGGGACGCAAGATGGAGAACATAAGTTATGACATCTTGCTGTATCTTTAAATGACTGTGGCACTTGTGTTTCCACCCGGGTAGTGGAGAATTAATGTATGTCCTTCAACAGCACTAGCTGGAAATGCCAAGCCAACACAGAGCAGAAGATTTAAACCAATTAGAGAGCGGCTCCAAATACTGGCTGCGGTAAACAACGGCAGAAAAGACAAGAGCTTATGCTTGCCAACAATACGCTATATTTTATTGTTGGAAAATCTGACACAAGAAAATGACACGGCTCCCGCTGCACACTATTCTGTTTTGCTTCTGACGTGATAAAGAGAGGCATTAGGCCGGGGTGTGAAAAGAAAACAAACTGCATAAAGTCTCTTTTTTCAATAAAAACAATCCTTTTTAACAGCTTCATTTTGCCTAAAAAATTCCCTCGCATGCCCAAGTAGATTTGTGATAAATTGTGGCCCTCCCAAAACATAGCTTTTTTACAATGAAACATGGCTTTATTTCTGACAGCCTTATATATGAAAGAAATGTTGTTCTGTTTTGGGCTATTTGTCACAATGTCTATATGTCATTTTTGGTGCTATTGAATTATAGGATTTCAAATATATGCTAAATGTCAAAAGATGGAATGTGCATAGCTTGTAGAATTCACATTTTCTGTTACTGGTTTATACGTCAACTCTAGTCAATACAGTGGAGTACAGCAGCTTCTTCTATATCACAAAGGTAAGACATTTGTTTTATATGAATTACAGTAGCAAGGACCTTAGTAGAATAAACAGTACAGTAATATACTTTGATTAGAATTAATTGGGTTATTTTTGGGATAAAAAACAATAAAGGAAACATCTTTCAAGCACACTGTAAGTCATTACAGTACTGTACAGCCTCAGGTCACATGATCAGGCCACATGCTAACAATAAATTATGAAGCAGTGTTTTGGAACAGTATTTTTAGAGCAAATAACAGAAAGACTGTGGGAGAAGCCACATCCGGTATCTTTAAAAGCCAGTTTTAACAATATTTTTTGTCTGTTTTTTATTTCTTTCTTATATTTTGCTTGTATTTCCTTTTTTCTTGTGTGACTTCATTCAGATCTATGTTTTACAAGCTGACACATTAAAGCTACATTTGACATAACTGTCAGAGTCTAAGAACTGTTACACTTCATCAAATGTGTTCAAACTCTGTGTTGCCCATAAGAAAGACTGAAGAGATCTCATCAATGTCTCAACTGTTTCTCTTAGACACCAGTTTGGTTAAATGAAAAGCAAATGAAGATTATTGTTTATAATGTCCTGATTCCCTGATCTGTCTCCTGAGATAAACTCCTCCAGAGTTTCACATGTCAACACGTCAGGATAGAGAAATTATGTTCTAGACAATTAAAACAAAGCTGATCTTTAAAAAAAAACATGAACTTAAGTTTGTTTCTTTGTAAATGAAAAAAGCTAAGTTCTAAAATAAGCCAAACATGAATCTATACAATATTTAATTATCAGTAATCCATATATACACATCAAATCACATCGACCCTCAAATTAACTTGCTCTAACAAACAAATATTCCAGTTTCAGACAAACTTATCAATACAATGGCTGCAAATTCATTAAAGACTCCACAACAGGATTATTTCAACACAAAAAACAACTAGTTGTCTAATGGGCAGGAGATGCACGTTCAGTGGAAATCACAGCTGTTTACCAGTCAAAGCTGATGAAGTGGTTAAAAGCCAGATAAATTAACCAAGAGTAGAACAGAAAACTACAGTGAAATGTTTTCATTTGCCGGCTGCTGATGTGGAACATCCGTCTGACGTCAGTCTAAAAATGTGTCCAGTGTATTCCTGAACATTCAAAACCAGAGACGCAAGCAAAACAAATATTGACTAAAATAACTAAAAGCAGAAAACATAAACCATATTGAAAAAGGTTATACTTATATGCAATTATACACAAGCCTCAAACGTCACAAACTTAACAATTAAAAAAAATAACAAATAAATAAATACAAAGAAAAGTGTCTTTCATACATTTCTGAGTCTGGTCAGGAAATAGATTTTTCTGATTCTCTTTGATGTCAAAATTGTGGGAGGTGGATTGGAAACCTAAAATGGCTTTTAACATGGAAAACGGTGAATTTTGTCCCCACATGTAAGAAAATGGAAATGTGTGTGTACTTTGTGTCAGTTCTGCTCAACTCAATCATCATTTGCAGAAGCACTTTGGCATGGCCTGTCCTAAGAAACAGGAGCAACATTATTTGGTATTTTCAAAGCTTAATTGGTTAAAGTGCCATGACAACCTGTGGCTGACGGAGTAATTGGGTTTTATTGCCATGATACAAGCTTTGTATGCACTAAGGAAAACTCATGAGTAATTTAAAGGAACAGTGCACCTAAAAATGAAACTTTTCATGGATTCAAAAATGCATGACTTACTTTCGTCTGTGAAACAAAATGAGAATTTTAAACAATCTTTACATAGATCTTTTTTATGCATTAAAAAGTTTCACACATTTAAAAGTTCCTTTGGAAATTCTTGCATTCCACACAACAGAATACAGCTTTGGAACAATATGAAAGTAAGTAAACTGTATAATGATAAAATTTAATATGAACTTTTCCTTGGCACAATCAGATGCTCAACGAAAGTCAAGGGATACAGCTAAGAAACATCACAAAATCCACATCTCCCCTTCCCTACACACAACAAACCAACTCTAATCCCAGTAACCAGACCAGCAGGTCCAACGAGACCTGCAAATCTGTCTTCTTTCATAATCTCGTTAAACCATTTTCTGGTCTTTCTGAACATGCCTGGGGTTGGGATCAGTTCAAAAGAAAATGTGGTCTTTCACCAAGGTCAGGGGAAAATATTTAAAGCCGTACTGAGATCCAGGGGAAACGCACTGGGCCGCTTTATGTTCCTGACATCAACAGGTCTGCTCAGTTTGTGGAGCTGATTTTTATAACGGGAAGATAGAAAAACACATATTCCCTGTCTGGAAATGCAATCATTTGCACTGTAAAACCCAGATGCACATTTTAAGTCTCCCAGGAGAGAGAAACATGCCTTCGGTTAACAGAACGCGTAATACATCCCACTCAACACGCTTTCAGACGAAACCTCCAGCAAAAGTGTCACACAGGGATTGTAAAACAGTACATTTATCTACACCCATTTAAACTACTGGAACAGAAAGAGCCCTGAATAAGAGAATTACACAGAAATTAAAGTTCCTGTTTTTATAAGCATTACATTATATAGTCAGATTAAAGTGTCAGGGCTTGGTTGGGTAGACCAGCCCTGTTAGCTCCATGTCACACCATCTAACAATGTTTCTCTAACTGACAGCCAACTACAATCTCAAGAGGAACTGGAAAGAATGTAATGGAATATACAGATATAGAAATAAAGTTTAAAAAAATTAAAGGTTTATAAATAAAATGATATTAATTTGTAAGATATACACATTTTTACAAATCAATTTCCCTACAAAGAAAAAAAATTAAATTTTCACTTCCAGAACTCATAATTACAAATTTTGAAACCCAAAAAATGAACTTCAAGGCATTTAAAAAAAGTGTTTCATCTAAAAAGCATCTTATTTAATTTAAAGTTTTATATCTGTGTACAAGCATCTGATAAACAGCCTAAAATTATCCAGATTCACAAAAGTTTTTAATCATCAACATCGCACAAAAACATCTGCAAAATGTCTTTCTAACATTCAACACAGAATTTTCAGAAATGTATTGCAGATGAACAAACACTCAAAACGTCTTCCGGGTGAAAACAAACACATGGAATACACATCCCGATGCTATCACGGGATCAAGACTAAAACAAAAATAAATGAAGAAGTAGCACAGACCAAGAATCACATATATAACAATTGTAACCACATGTATAACAATTGTACAATAATAAGACAAGCATGGAAAGTGTTTTACATTTGTGTATTAGCGCTGTTGAGGATTGTGGCTTCATGGGTGACTCATATTAGAGATAAGAACACAAACTAATTTGTGACACTAACATCTGGAAAGAGGCTCAGAGAACCGAACATGACAATGACAAAAAGCTTTTTAAGGCAATGTTGCCAGGCAACCATACAGGGTAAGGGAATGAGATACTGGGCAACCAGTTGGACATGATACAGTTTTCAGCAGGAGAGACTGGAGAGAGTTGAGTTTGTGTGGATTATTCTGTGTCTCAAAGCATTATGTGATAGTGCCAATTTACACAAATGCTACAAATGTAGGTTTTTCTGAAACCTACTACTTAGTACAACACTGTGTAAATTACTTTAAATAACAAAGAGTTAAAACAGAGTGTCTAAAAAGACAGAGTGTCTGTGGGGGGTTTACTTTATTATATAATGGGGACAAATTTGTACCCCAAAAAATGACAAAGCCTGATAAATCTGAGCAAAAGCTCATTTGTATAAACACTATAAAAATATTGTTAAAATGGGGTTTCTGTTAAGTGTGTGGGTTAGGGATAGATATATTATTTATAATTAGTCTATGGTTTGTCCCCATTTAGATAGCTAAGTAAACGTGTGTGTGTGACAAATGTACCCATATACACTGCCCCATTTTTTGGGTCCAGCGGCCGTGTTTTGGAAAGTACAGTATATTCCTCCCTCAAAATTTGGTAAACCGATGGTGGCACAACACTCCTCCACTCTCCTTTATTGTCATAACATAATTCTGTTTTATTTATTGTCCATAGTCAAAATACTTGCCAACATTATCTATGAAATTTGCTCTGTGTAATGAGATCCAGAGCCAAACACACACAAAGCAAAACAGAGGAATATAATAGCGAAACGTCTGCGTGTCCCAGATATGAAATGAGAAACATTTTAGTGAAAAATGAGATACAACAGAGCGATAATAGCACAGTGATGTCGTGAAGGGGCAGGAAAACACCCTGGGCCGTGCCCATGGTTCCAGGTGCTCATTGGTTAAAACCTGTCACAGTAAAATGAACGGCTGTCAGTCCTGTCTCAAATAATCTCAATTTAAATGAGGGCCACACCACACTGTCGATCTGCTTATGGTTCCATAACGGACCGAGTCATTATCTGAACCAAATTGAATTGAAAACACAAGCAGGCCTGCAGGCAACGTACAGCCGTCCTATAGGCAGGAGTTTAATAGAACACGGGCCTGTGGGAGCAGAACTCTTGAAGTTGATTAAGTCATAATTGATCCTTGATGTACATCTAATAAACAAATAATTCAACAGGGCTACTGCACCACTTCATTTGCAGGCAGCCTGCTGGTCTTTGACACTGTTGTTAAAAGTGCCGTGTCATAATTCCCAATAAATCTCTCTCTCTCTCTCTCTCTCTCTCTCAACAGTTTCTCACTTTAAGCTGAAGAAGAATAAATGAGTTTCTTTTCCCTTGAAGAGAAATGAATCAAAACCAACATCTGGTCAGATGCTGATATTACAGCTTGTGACAAATCTTGGACTGATGGTCTCTGGGTTGTAACCATTAAGATCCATGTCTTTTAGCAAACATCACCAAAATCTACAGAATAAAAGACTCTTACACAATTCTAATGTGATCTGAAGGGGGGTTGCAGTGTGATGCAATAGAAGACGGATCAAAGTTAAGTTCTTTAAAACATCTACAGTAGTGGAGCTTTAAAAAACACAAAGAACCCAGAAACTAATACAATGATCAGAGAACCTTAAGAGAGTTGATGCCATGTTAACAATGTACTGTACTGCTTTAATGTACATTATAACACATAATACACACGTCATGTCAAATTATAACAGGTTTTTTGTCCACTGGATTCTTTAGAGAATTTACTTGGACTCATTGTGGTTTAGTCAGAATGACTGACACAAGGAACCTGTATGTTTAGGAGTGAAAGAACTCTATTAATCTGTAGAACAGTGCTGGTTCTGAAGTGATAAATGAGGTTGTGTGCGCTGGTAAGACATGGCATTTTATTTGTGAGTAAAGCCTCTGGCATTAGATCCCTCTACACCATGGCACTAAGATCTGTATTGTTTGTCTGATCCACCTTATTCGACCTCTTTCTGCCAGATTGTAGCTTGTGTAATCCTATATCTGTGTGAGGTATGGCTTCACACAGATCTTTTAAAAACAACTGGGTTCACTATAAGCTAAACTTCAACTGCATTGAATATCCTGCAAGAAAATTTTAACATTATTAATGTGTGGGGTCTTAGAGACCACAGACAATCACATTATTTTATTAATGTGCGCCTTGCAGGAGTTAATTCCTGCCAGTTATTTTGTTTTCTTGTATTTTCCTACAAACAGAAACAAAACGTCTATTTTGGATAAAAAAAATGTACGTCTATTTCACATTTTTAAAAAGTCTATGACCTTGATCTAGATGACTATATTAAAATTAATATGAATACAAAATGAAAACAATTAATTTTGTAATTACTCTTATTATTGTACACCAAACACGGCAGAAATCCTGAACTTTCTTATTAAGGTTCCTAAAGTCTGAAGTACTAAACTGAATGCAACTAAAATACTTAAATGAAATAAAAAAAAATTATAAACAGAAAAGAAGTAATAAATATAAACCTAAACAAAAATTACAATTCACTGTTAAAAAAAAGCATGAACACAGTTTTATTACAAATATAATTTATACAAAAGTTTAATGGCCATACCTTAGTTATAGGCTGTACAAAACATTGCAAAAATGCCACATCACAATCAAACCTTTGAAAAGGGAAATGGCTGCTTTTAAGCCTCCAAATCTGTTTACTTACTAAGTGTGATTGTATATGTTATAGCCACTCAAAATAGATAAATATTTACAGGCTACTCTGTAAGCCCAGCTGCTTCTGTTTCTTTCCAAAGCTTGTGTTTATTGTGTATTCATCGATCAAGGTAACTATTTATTCAAAACCTGTAGCCTCTGACTGACAACCTGTGCCAAAACACCGCAGTGCGCACTGGCTGGGGCGCAATTTCATCTAGTCTATGTGCAGAATAAAGCCACCTGCGTGAATCCACCATTTCAAACCCAACAGGCCAACGACATATATCATATGCCTTTCCAAACTTCACCCAGAAATGAGTTTGACACCCCCTATCCCTCACTGTGACTGATGAAACACGAAGTTTCTTGAAGTTTTAAAGTGTCTGTAGTTAAACAAGTCAGATATTGTAAAGCCAAGGAACAGATTGTACTGCGAGAAGGGTCAAAAGTTCCTCAGAGGTCCGACATGAGCGTTTAATTCTCTGCGCTATGCGCATTCAAGACTCACCAAACATTGACATATTGTCTTTAAGGTTGGCAGTACACAGCATTATAATAAACAGAGAGGAAACATAATAATCTTATCTCGCGTGCATTCAATCTTTTATTTTTTTATTTACGACGATCTTAAAAGTCAAACATGTACCTACGCCGCATAAAAAACATCAGAAAAACACGTAATTATACAGTTATATTACAAATACCTGGAAGGAAACCTTATTAAAGTTTGTAGGAAAATAAGACAATGCTTAAAATGTATAATTCACACCTATATCAAACCTCGATCGTTTATTAACAATTAAAGAGTTTTACCTTCGGTTTCCATCCTGGACTTCTGAACGAGAAGAATAATGATGGTTAATTCCAGGAGCGCGTTTGAAGGATATCTGAAGGATTTCATGATCAAACCTCCGTCTGTTCCGCTCACAGATACTCCACAAGCTCACATGACCGACTCCAAAAGGCTATTCCCAAATCACACTACGTCCAAAGGAAGATGCGCGCATATCACTCAGGCGGGATTTCGCCGGGATGAAGGCAGGAGCATCGCTTGATCTTGTGGTCCAACTTGCCACCTTCTGTCACCTGCCCGGTTAACGGGGCTCGGCGCGGACTGAGGGGCGTGATGAACTCTTCTGATCCGTCCTTTCAGGTTAAGCTGAGCCCGACATTATTCATTGAGACTTTCGTCATTGAAGTGTGGTTTGCGGATAATAATAAACACGTACGTAATAAAGCTAGAGGTCGTAGTTTTCGTTTTACACATTAAGTTTCTATTGATATTTCTGAGATTAACAATGAGACATAGCCAGTGCGGATATTGACCGACACATCGTTAACATGATTAAGGATTAATAATAAACATGAAAATTAAATGGAAAATAATTGTAAACATTTTAAATATGTAGGCAACATCTAAAACCCTCGTTGTGGTCGCTCCGATTTGATGCAATAAGCATTCAGAATACAACTGATCTACAACTAAATGTAATTCTCTAAAAAGAAAAAGGTTATTTGCCACAAAAACTACACAAAGCCTAGCCCTTACAACACACTTTTCCCATTTAGAGACCAAACAAGTGCTTTACATTCAACTAACTGCAGCTGTTATCAGTATGTGCTGGAGAGGAGCAGCGGGGTGATGCTGACCATCAATAAAGAGCGTCAGTTTGTCTTGATGCATTAGTCCGTCTTTTACTGTAACATGCTATTCTACACTGAAACATGCGTTTCAACACTGAAACACAAATGGGGCGATAATATAACTTAAAATCAAATTATAAAATTCGTATGGCTAAGAAGAGCTTGCTGGGGAGGATGTAAAAAAATCCCATTTTCAATTATTTTAAAAAATTGCAGATTTCTCCATAACTACAGTTACAGCTACAGTTAACATTTTAACTCCAGATAAACTGCTTATCCAAAAATTTATATTAATATTTTATTTAATTGTGACTTAGATAAACACAACATTTAGCCTATTTTGCATGTTACAAATATATGCTATCTGCTATAGTTACAAATGCAATGGGAGAGTTAGTTAATGCTCGGAACTACGTGATGGAACCTTTGTGAGATGTTGGCCACCACCAGAAGCTCAGCAGATTGATTCCCAGTGCTGGTGGAGAGCAAGTCAGATAACAGATAATAGTGATTTCCTGCCAAAGCTCTTTATCATTAATGAATGGGTTGTGGGCATCTTAATGATGAAATACAAAATACTTGACTCAAGCAATCTATACTCTACATTTCTGGCTCCTGTTTAGGCTAGAAGGTCAGTTTGGCCTTCAACTTTAGTAAACAACACAAATTTTGTTTTCTAAAGATTAATTAGTTACATGAAAGAACTTTCTGCATTTACAGTAGACAATTTCAAAGAGGCTAGCAATAGCAAGCTAGCTTTGAAAGTATAAGATCCCAACCTCTCTTCAGAGCTCTCGCTATATGTTTAAGAAAAACACTCGTTTACTTTGACTAACTGTCAATTATTTGTCATCTGCCTATTTATGATAAATTAAAAGATACATTTTAATTGATTTAAGTTTTAATAGCAATTAAATACAAATTGATTTAAGTGTTATAGAAAAAAGGTGAACAAGAGAATTGTTACAGTACCTTCAGAAAAAAGATGTGAAGCTGGAAACTAGTTGGAAAACTGAAAGCATGTCTTATATATTGATTATATATCAGTTCAAACAACATTGTGCTGGAGACAACAACTGTTCAGATTGAAAATTCATTGATTTTGTTTCTATTTGAAGAAGACAAAACTCACAGAAAAGCTCAATTTCTCTGAAAATAATTAAAAATTACGTTTTGATATATAACGCTTAAAAAGTTCCACTAACGTTTCTGCCAGAATGGTTCTGGTAACTGAGAGAATGTTAGCCAGCGTTCTGAGAATGTTCCCTGTTAGCTGGCTGGTCCCACACGTCAACTCGCTTTAACCAATTAGTTGAGCTTGTCCTGGAATGGAAAACAACAGAAGACATTCGTAATTTAATTTTGCACCAGTAGTACAATTACATTTGTCACCTTCAATCCCGCCCATAAAACAATCCTGATTCTGCAGAGGACAGCATTAGATTGTATCTCATAATCCATCACACTGCTTCAGAACTTACTTTATGTGACGTGAATCTCTCACCCTCTGTCCCTTTAAAACCTAAACTATGAAAAAGAACATAAACAACAAAATCTGAAGTCACCTCAGCTTCTGCTGTTGCACTTATTAGCATATAAACTGAAATGAACCAAATTAACTTAAACAGAAGACTAGCATCTGTAATGGATTATCACTATGCAAAATCACATTTAAATGTTATTCATGAACCAGCAGCTGGAGTGGGAGTCTCATCAAAGTCCAATAAAAAAGGCCGAGATGTAAGACGTACGAGAGAGTGAGAGATGAGTCATTGTTTAACCTTCACTCAGCGCATGTAAATGTTTTATGAAAATGTCTCTCATTGTCCACGAGGCTGGACAATCGCCCCCATTCCATCTTTTCATTGTTCTTAAGTGGACATTGTTTGTTGCTTTGGATTAATTTTAATGAATCACAGTGGTGGGTGAAATGGGGGGGCTACTGCTGTCAGAGGAAGGGGATGCCCCTAGCTGTTGTTGTTGTAGGCTCGTGGGCTCTTAGAATAAGCACCACCTTCAACCCCATTAGCCACAGTGACCTCTGGAGAAACATCACTCAGCCCTGTAACCCACAGATCTGGAAGTGATTATATCATATCTACTCCCAGCAGAAATGAAAAACTACTCATTCACGCTCACACGCAAGCTGCATCTCTTGCTTCATGTTATCGGACAGTTTGCCTCAGAGAAACATTCAACAGCAGAAGGTTGTTGTCTCGGAAGTTCATCCGCTGTCTACCAATTAACCAAGGAAGTTTTATAACCTGGGGAATTTCACTAGCTTCTTCCTCTCAGTTTAATCTTTGTGGTGAGCCTGTACAGTCAAATGGGCAGTTTGCTGGGCTGCTAGAACAAGATCTCATCTGTCTTTTCTTTCACTTTCCTTTAACTTTATAAGTACTCTGCTCAAAATCTTCTATCCAACCCATTTTGCAGCTACAGACTAAATCAGTTTTAGTCCTCAGGGGTTTTATTTTATAATTTTGCTGAAGAATTACGATGACGTTCGTATTAATCACACAGCTTTAAAGGATCAATGAAGCTGTCAGACAGTAGCGGGCTAAGTACCTCAACCCCGACTGCAGGAAAAAAATCTTTAGTTGGAGTGTCAGATGACTGAGTAATTGGAATCATTAATATGTCCTTGATTCCAAGTCCATTTCGTAAATTTAAACGTAATTTCAAAATGTAGCTCAACTCTTTGTCACTGCCGGTATCAGAGGAGAAAACTTTGACTCCCTGGTACCTCTTTTAAGTTTCAGAATGTTCTTCCATGGGATAAAGAGATCTTCAGTTCAGAAACTCTCAAAATGACAACACTAGCACAACCGGTTTCCAAAATATAAACTAAGGGAAATTGTGTATGCAGTATGCGGTGTTCATCAACTGTCAAACTGAAAGCATGCAAAATATTGCTTAGAATGATGACATTTTCCTGCATTGTGTATTTGACAGTTTCAAGGGATGGTTGGTTGACTCGAGCTAGACATGGCATTTGAGAATTAGGCTCAGTTTCAGAAAAGTATGTCTTTTGCTGGTGCCAAGTCAAAAATACACTCACCCAAACTGTCATAAAGGCTGTTATGAAGTGACTGTTCTCGAGCTCAAACAGTAGGTCCATTGGCATCCCACAGTCCAATCTGACACAAACTGCATGCAAACTACAAACCACTTTTATCAACCTTTTATCAAGCAAGATCTAATGTGATTAACTGACAGTTAACTAAATCACACAATCACTAAATACATCTTTAAACAATTCAGTTACTTTTTCTCACGCCAATCAATTATTGTCATAATATCTATTTCAGACAATAACGCCTTTAATTAGCATATATAAAAAAAACAAACTAGCGGTCGACCTCTTCCTGTCTAAGTGGGCGTCTTTCAGTCAGAATAAGCTGTAGTGCGGAGCAGACCGTTGCCCATTTAGTGAACTCAAGACTCTTTGGTGAACTTTTTCTGAGGCAAAGAAAAAAGAACATGACAGTTTCTAGTAAAAAAACACAGTGTCTTTAAAGGTCTCTGTCCCACTCTCTCCGCACAGGACCTTTTTTTTCCCCAGAGCTTTTATTAGAACGGAAGAGCCTCCGGTGAGGCTTCAAGTCACTGCTTTCTCAGACACTGCAGATATATGCACTGAGTCCACATCAGCTCACGGTTCTGTAGAAGCAGCTCAGTCCATTTAAATCACCATCTGTCTGGCTCTGAGGGTTCAAAGCTCCATGAAGCCATTCAGTCTTCCGGTCCCAAGTCATTCGAAAGAGAGGCTCTGCAATCTTAAAGTGACATTAGATTAAGATTAAAAAAGCACACACTACACAGTAAAATATACAAGTATAAGACTTTTAAACTATGCATGATAAAAACACTGCAAGGGTGGGACTCTGCTGGCTTGGATACAGTCATGTTTATCACCATCAGTACAGATGCTGTATACTTTAATCATCTTATAACAATAAGATAAAAATATTAGCTAAAAATACTACAGCTTGGGAAAAAATAACGCTTAAAAGAAATTTTGTCATAAGGCTTATTAGAATGTATTAATGTTAGAAGTTAGTCTGTCTCATGTTGAGCCTATAGTAAGATAGTTAATTAGACTTCTTTGAATAATAGTTTGAGGTGGTTTTAGGCTAAAATCCTTCAGTGGAGAACATGTGACATAAATTAAACGTACATTAATATAATATGGTGAAACAGAGAAATATCAGTATTTGACACAATTTCTGCAGCCATTTTTAAGCTCTCATTAGGAAAGATTGTGGACAGTAGCTGTGGCAATTCAGCCAGAAATAAAAATAAAAAGAGAAATAAAAGGCGGAAGACATATTCACCACAAGTGCGCTACAATGTCTTGCTGAAGGCTCTCTAAAATGACTTCAGACAGAACAAGATCAATAATGACTCAGTCAAAACTGGAGGAAAGGTGAAAGTCACTCACTGGACAGAAAAGCTGCTTTCTTACAAAAGACTCCAGCGGTCGTCCACTCAGCTTGACTGATACCACAAGTAGAAAAAGTCCTTTCAAGACTGAGCTTGCAAGTCAGAATGCTGATAACAAGAGGAATTTAACAGATAAGCTGCCCTACAAGCTCTCTCACCTTCAGGGGAAATATTTGATGAATACACTGAAGGGTGTGAAGTTGTAATTTAACACACAGCCAAAGCTGTAGCAGAACACAGTGAGCTGACACTCAAATAATTATTTTATATTATACATGGTATAAACCAAATTAATTTCCAAAAACAGGCCATTTTTAATAATATTTAAAACATTCATTAACCTCGATAAATGCTTATTAATATATAATCAAATTTATACTTATATACAAACATGTATACGAAAACATTAGCTGTTTCATTATAAACATTAACAATAATATATAACAAAGATATATTGTTATTAATTAACCAACTAATATTAAAAATGTTTGAACCTTCTTGCAAAATAATTTTTACAGAAGAGGGACGTTTGTTTAGATACAATCTTTTAGTTAATGAAGATGTGTTCGACAGGGCCACTGTAGAGATCCTGTCCTGTAGAATTGAGCTCCATCCCTAATCAAACACACCTGACTCTTCTCAACATCTTCAGGGTTACTTGAAAATTACAGACGGTGTCTTTAATTAGGGCTGGAAGACCCTGCAGGACAGCGGCCCTCCAGGAGCAGGTCTGGAGACTCCCGAGTTAATGTGCTGCCTAATGTTGGGAAATAATGAAGACCAAACTTCTGCACAAAGTGTCCCTGTGCCCAGTTCAGTCATTTGTTTCCAGAGGTCCAGGTAGCAAAGTGCTTTTCCTGAACCATATTACAGTCAGTCAGTTGACTCAAGTGTATTGAGTTCCAGACATCGACTGCATTGAATGACCAGACCTGCAAACATTATAACAGTAAAACAACTCATCTCATTGACTCAAGCACTCAGCCAGTATGTTGCTGGCAGTGAACCTAAACATTTGAACGACCGTTGCTATTAGTTCATTCAGTTCAAGAGAACGCAGAACAAGAAGTTACAACCTAACTCAAAAAAATCCATAAAGACTCATAAGGAGATTTTCACCTTTGTCTTCCTGAACCTTTTTAATGGCATCTCATAAAATGGCATTTATTATAATGAAGTGTATGGCTGGGCATTAGGTCTGCTGCACAGAGCCTAAGAATTCATAACCTGTGTGGTGTTATGGATTAGCCCTGTCCTGATTTTTACACAAAGTTTGAACACATGGCTGCACCAATACAACAACGGCCAAACATGCAGAACCTTCCTAAATAGCTCAATTGGTAGAGCAATGCATTAGGAACACAAAGGTTGTGGGTTCGAGAACCAGGAAACACATGATTCTGATCAAATGTATTACCTTGGATTACTGTTAACTACTGTACTAAATAATTTCCAATCTGCTAACTAATGAGCCGTTGAACATTATTACTACTCCTGTACAATCTTAGTGGAAGTTGTAGGAAACTAATTTTTTTATAGGGGTCTTTGGGATGACAGACCCTCACCCAGACTCCTCGCCAGCTCAGAGTTTAAAACCCCTGCAGTAATGCGTTCTAAACCAGAGCCAACTTCAGATCTGGCTAGTAAAACATGCCAAATTTGTGACGGAGCATCTAAACTGTTTGCCAATGTAATTAAAACTCATCTGTAACTAAAAAACTATGCTTGGCAAACCAATTGGCCTGGAGTAAAAGGTTCGATCAATGAATACGAATACACGTACATAATTGCCATATTAGGATTTTACACACGTAAAACAGATATTGGAAGTATACGATTGTTCTCCTAACCACAGCCACGGCGTATTAGAGAAAGCATAAAAGCATGGCCGAGAGACCTTCAAACTGCATGCCAAGGGATTAGGTAAACTGCCATATTTTACCATTAATCCCCTGTAAGCCGGGGGCCACGAGCCAGGGTGCTTCTCAGCTCACCGCAGTGTTATACTGGAGTTAAAGAAAACCACATTCTCATTCCTACAGCATTTTCTTTCCTCAGAAAAAAAATCAACGTCATTATTCTAAATGCAGAGATGAGTCCCACCTGCCTTAAGGCCACACTGGAGAAAACCATTTTTGTAGATCTTCATTTACACCTCAGCTTTTGGCGCCGGCTATTCCTGAGATAACCCAGCTGCCGATAAAAGATTCGCCTGGCAGCACGGGGAAAAGCGCACACACACACATATACAACATTCTAATGTGATTGAAATGGCTCACAAATATCACATTTTAAATGGCCTGCAGATGAGCTGTGAGTCACACGGCCAGAGGAACTTAAAGGAAGTGAAAATGAATCAAAGACGAACAACTACGTTGATGTCAAACATTAAAAATACTGGAAGAGGAGAATGAAATTCCACCCACATCCAAAGCCAAAGATCGATACGAGACTGTTGACATCTCTGAGGAACAAGCCACGCAAGCACACAGGGCCATTACAACAAGGTTTCGAATAAATGCTGCAGTTCTGAGTGAGTCTGTCTGTATATTTCCCTGAACTGCTCTCACACAAAGTTCTCTTTCAGCAAAGAATCAATCAATTCAAACGGATTTAATTGTACAGCATTTAACTGAGTTTTAAATGTTACATTTGTTCCCTCTGATCTTATGGATAACAAACAGCTTTCAGGAACAAATGAACCCAGTTCTAAAAACAGAGATCCTTTGCTTCTCTGATTTACAGATAGTACAAATTAATTTGCCTCGGATGTCCCTAAAGAATCCTAAGTAAATAAACAAGAGTCCATGTTTTTCATAGTAATTTTGTGAACTGCAATAATACAGGAATACTATAACTGCATTGTTTTATTAGTCACAGTTTAATCCAAGAATTGCGGATTCTTTCAAAAATAACCGTTTTAACATGAGATTTTATTTTAAATCTATTACTTCAAATTACCAATAACGCCCCAAAGGATTACAAAACATTTTCATGTGCTCCACCAACATCCACCCATTTATTTTTAATCAGACACGCATGGCCATTTGACAAATTTAAAAAACAAATGCGTCTTTGTATGCAACGAATCGCAAGCAATGAATTCAAGTGCATGAAAAACACAAAAAAGGTTGCTCATGAAATAATACGACTGATTTAATTAAAATAAGAAATTAAAATAGACGATTCATAAGGCTTTTTAAGGCTTTTTCCACTATTTGTAAAATGTAATTATTTTCTTATCTTCTCTGGCGTTGTGTTTATCTATAGACAGTGTCAACAGAGAGACCCTCTAACTTTGAAACCCCAAAGATCTGTTTGTTTTATCTCACCAAGTCTCTCAGCATGAGAGAAGTTTAGCAAGTTTTTCCCTTTAGTAAAGTTTGCCATGTTTCAACACAGATTTAGAAAACGATTTAGGCTGGTAAACAGGCACCAATTTCCAAAACAGTGAACGGCTTTGAGGCCAGCAATCTGCATCCATCTCTGCTAGATTTTAGGAGACGTGTTCATGTGACGCTGGCAACCAGCACTGGTGTGTTTAGGGATGTTTTGATTTTCAAAAGAAGAGACACTGGCAAGCTTCAGCGAAGTAAGAGGGAGTTACTGCGGTAAATACGGGCGCTTCTAAAGGCCTCGTTGCCAGATAAATGCTGTCAAATGCTGCCAACGTATCACAGCAAAATCTGCTGTATCGTGGGGGGTGAAAAAGGAAATTACAACAGCAAAAGTGGCTGCCTCAATATTTGAGTTCCTGGGGATATATTGAATAAATAAGTGGACAGAATGAGTAACAGATCATTGAGCGAATTAAATGTTAGAAGTAATTTAATCATTGATGGTTGCTTCCATTAGCAAGGTAGCATTAGCTTTTGCATCTTCTAAAACAAAAATGTATTTGTAACAGCAGAGCCCTGTCTGAGGTTCAGCTGACTTAAGCTTCATGCTAAACATCTTTTGAAGGAAATAAGTTCAGTGCTGGGGAATGTTAAGTAAGGCATTATATCGTTGAACTAATCATACAAATATTTAACATAGTAGGATTTCCATCAGCTTTGGTTGTTGCTAATGCAGACAGTGTGGTTTTCGTCTCACAGATCTCATTTATTTGAAGTCTAGAATTGAAATGCATCCAATTTTAACAATAGTAATTTCTTTGCTAATTTTTAAACTCAAAAATGTGCCTTGAAGCCGTTTAAGCAGATAACAGAATAGGTACATATTTCTCATTGGCTTTAAAAGATCAATTAATTGAATTCTTACCTTCTCTTCACTGTTCCATTATTGCTGTTGTTTTATTGTTTAGTCCTGCGTCTGTCAAATAAACAGAAAAAATGTTGAGTTTTATGTTGAGAAATTCACTGTATAGTCACTTCTGAAGCCCAAAGTCACTTCTGAAGCCAATGTCCCAATGTCTAAGCCCTGAACCCAATGTCTAAGCCTTGAATTTGATGTGGGTACCTACAGGAGTTAAAGACCAGATGTGCCTGATTGAAGACCAGATGTGCTGTCATACTCCAGAACATCTGCAGGGGAATAATAAAACCTAATATCCTGTTTGTTTGAGCATTCCAACCAGCCCACTCAACAAATGCCACCAAAATGCTGACAATGGCAAACAGCATTTGCTTATCATTACCACATGAAGCCTTATATTTAAAGCTAATAGAAACCAAGACCCAAAAGCATAAAACACAACACATAATACCAAACGGCAGTATTGCTCCAGCCAGTAACCACCTGTGAGTCTCAGACCTTTGCAATACGTGAAATGTGTCCGTTTACCAAACGATGAATGGAATATTGTGTTCCAAGGCATGACAAGGGAAATGTTGCACAGATGCTGCAGTGTATTTACTGTAATGTTTTTACCGTAATGTTTTACAGTAAAGCATCTGTGCTAAATCACAATCAGTTATAAGTGATGCAGGTTCAGTTTTAACACGCAATAATGTGTCACCCAATACAACGGGCTCATGAATTGTAACCCACCCTCCACCCCCTGTGATGTAGCTGTACCCGCCTCTGCTCAGCCCATAGCCGTAACGTTCTCCAACACTCCCGGCTTCACTGGAATCATAACATCCAGAATTCTCTGCAGTCTGGGCAAACTGAAAGACAATGATCCTACGTTACATGAAGCTGTGCACATTTTTAATTATTACTGATGGACAAGTCACATAAAGGTTTTTTACTATGGTGAAGATAAAGGAGTCTGTGACAAGCTGGACTACAACAGAGCTGAATGTACAATCATTTTACAGTGTATTAAGATTCTGGTACATCTGTCTCACCGTCTCACTTTCCTGTGGAGATAAAACTCCACATATTTCATCGGAGGATTTTCAGAATGCGGAAAGTTTTCCAAACGAGGTCATACCTGGAGATCCACAAGCCTCTACACGGCATGAAATGGCCTTATTTGCCTCTCGTTGAGGTCGTATTACAGGGCTGAACTATCTAAGAGTGTAATCTGTAAATGCATTTAACAGCAATTTCACACGAGTTTGAATTCCAGCCCGAATTTTGCTCCAATTTCAAGCTCGTGACCTTCTGTGCTGTCACACAATGAGGGTTCCTGATTATTAAGTTCCTGCCAGACTTATTCTGAAGATGGGATACGAAATTCAAGATTATAGACAAGAAAAAATGTCTAATAGGAAATACGCCTATTAAAAAAATAATGCATCTAAAGTGTCACGCATGTTACAACAGAATGGCAGCTTAATTTTTACAGTAAAATTGGATACAGTTTTTTCATGTACGGTAAGTCTTAAATTCCTAAACTCAGATCAGCAGATAATCTGAACAGAAATGCTGTACATCACCTGATCAGTGTGTCATCATCCACTATTAGTAACCAAGGCGCTTGTGTTACAGCCCCACTGGTAAACCGCTTCAATATGACAAATGTTTTCGCACAGTGCCCTGTAAATAAAACCAGAGAGCTGGTTGTAACTACAGCTTCCCTTTGGACTGCAATGAGTTGATCAGAGGGGGTGGGAAAATTGCTTTTTCCATGTCTTCTGTCTTAATGCTTGATATCTCAAACATCTCTACATTTCTGGCAATTAAATCAGTTTTTTCAAACCCATCGCCTCCCAGCAACCGGCTCCGGTCTGGTATGTAACCAGTTTTCGCAGTCAAATAAATTCCTGAAGGATAAAATGAAAGAAGTCCCACCCTACATTTCTTCTGAATGAATATCACGTTTCACTTGGAAATATGTAAATGGTTTGCAAACAGTGTCTTGAATTTAACAGTGATAAGACGTTGGAAGGTTAGCGGGAAGGTATTTGCGAACCTAGACAAAACATAAAATTGCTCATTTAAAATATGATCAAATTTACTAAATAATTATATAACAAACACACAAATGCACAAACAGAGTAAAAGGTTTCTTTAGTATCTTCAGTTCATGGTATCTTTAACCCGCAGGCTCTTAGTGCTATAACAATGACTACAAACAAACCCAAACAATTCTACTTTGTGGCATGTTACAAATTCCTCTATGACTTTTTCAGGATTTTTGCCACAAAGAGGAAAGAACAGTGGGGAAACACCAAAGAACGAGAGGGGGTGAGATCAGAAAATGAGCAGAGGCGGATTTTAAAGCAGGTTGCCCACCCACAAGCACCACCATGCAGTGCCCCAAATCCTTTCTACGATTTTTGACATGCTGTTTCCACAATATCAGGCAAGTATGCAGCAGGATTAACATTTTTTAACATTAAACAATGATTCTCTCGATACCACGAATCCCTGAGAACCGCTGAGAACTTTTACATAAAGTCAAACAGAAAATCGATACGGGATCATCCATTAAAAGTTGCTTTTGCTGGCTGAGAATCACACACCACTTAAATTATTTGCTGACTGTGCTGTCATACAGTGATCCATTAGGAGGTCAGAAAGAACCACAAGGATTAGAACCCTGATCTTCTGACCATTAAAGATATATAAGAAGAGAGGTTACATCAGCAACCTGTCTAGATGTACAATTTTCACTCTAGAACTTGTGTGTGAGATGTGAAATTTCCTCTGCTCAGGTCCAGGAGGTTAATAGCAGCTGCCTATGAGAGGAGGAGCAAAAGGGGTATAACAGAGTAACAGGGGTGACACAAAAGCTTAGCAGCACCCACAAAAGAGAAGCTCTCCTGTTGCAGCTGAATGATAAGATCAACCAGACATGAGGAGGACAGAACAAAACATACCGAGAACTCAAGAACAACAGATCTCTGAAGAACAGCGCTGGACTGATCACACACACACACACGCACAAATGTTTGCCAAGTGGTTAAAACTTGTTTGGCTATTGGCTAACAGCCACACAGCCTTGAATTTGTCCACAGAGGAGGAAAATCACAGAATAGTGGAATAAGCGCTCACTTTGAAATTCACTTTGATTGAAGATTACGAGGACAAAACAAACAAACAAACAAACAAATGTGCAGGAATGACTCGTTCACAATAAGATCAGGAGTAGTGTATGAAAGTAAATACAGTCAATTTTGTTTTCATATCGCTTTATTAAATACATATTTTTAATGAAAAATGAGAGCAAGAACATATTATAATTATTTCGTGAGCATTTCTGTCAGCTGGGTCTGAAGGGCCCGTCTGCACACTGACACCTCGTTCTGCTTCACAGACAAAGAAAGTGTGAGAATGAAAGAAAGAGGGTGCAGCAGTAATACAGGGACAGGTGTGGAGAGTCCTCAGAGGCTATTCTGAGCTTTTTCATCATCAAGGTTGCTGGAGAGGGACACTGGATATATGAGGTTATTGGGGTTTGCTGGCGGGCTGGAGGGGTCTGGAGAGACTGAAGCCACTGCCAGGCAGCAACCAAAATGAACTGTCTGTCTGTCTGTCTCTGTCTGTCTGTCTGTCTCTGTCTGTCTGTCTGTCTGTCTGTCTGTCTGTCTGTCTGTCTGTCTGTCTGTCTCTGTCTGTCTGTCTGTCTGTCTGTCTGTCTTCCATCCATCCAGTTAAATGTTTTCCATTTAACTCTGATTATTCCTTTAACTAAAGCTGAAAGTAAATCGGCTTTGCTAAGACAGGCAGCAAAAATAATATTTTTTGACTACAATTTTTGAACAGCATCAAATATAATGTTTATAAATCACATCAATTTTTTTAATGCATCTGAAAGGTCAAATCAGACAAATTTCGTTTTTTCAAATAACACCATTTGACATTTTTCAATCTCAGTTTTGCACACTTCTCATTTTGCATACAGTGTATGCATGAAATGTCTTTATCCTGTCTTCTTTCATGAACCAATCACAATACTCTGAGCTGTTGTATGAGAGTCTCTTGGGAATGTACTGACACTTACATCATTACCATAGCAACGGATGTAGATGCGCCAGATATCGACAACACGGAACAAACAAAAATGATTCCATTACTTGCAAATTGACAATCTATCATAAAAATTGGATTTGAATTCAAAATGGATTTATGTACAGTGTGACCAAAACCGTATCAGACTCCGTAATCAGGATTCCATAAATAACCTCTAAAGTAAACAACATATAAATGTATTTACAACGATAACAGGCCGTAACTCAATTCACTGAAGGCATCAATAAAAGCAGTTAATTATTTCTGTTTTTAAGGAAAATTGTCAATCACAAGCCCATTAACAAATCTGTGTAAACAGCAGAGAAAAACGGCAAACAAAAAGCTTTACTGTTTGGTACGACGAGTAAACTGATGTTAATTGACTGAAAGTAACAAATGCCTCATCCACTAAGTTTCCCCCAATCGGGCTATGAATAAAACACACTCTCTGCTTTTAACAAAGTTTAACATCGAGCTGTTTTCCATTTAGAAAACCACAGCATATTTAGCACATCACAGCAAATCAGACAAGACAGAAGACAAGAGCGAGTGGTCAGTCCATTTAAATGCGCAAGCATGCTGTACTTTTCAATTTTTTGGGTCACAGGCAGGGACAATAAGAACCTGTATGTTCTTAAAGATGTTAGAGCTCTTTGTCAAAGACAATTTAAATGTTTTTTATTTGTAATTGTAACTATGGTAGTTTTTTATGAGCAAAGGCCGTTTATGAGCTCAGCCCGTGTCATTTAATTTGACAAGCTGATGCTTGTCTGAACACAATAATTGATTTGAAACTTGAAAACGATCTGAATGCTCAACTTGTCACAGTCAGAACAGATAAAAAGACAAACCTCTCTCTGTGTTGGGGACGCCCAGGTGGATTGTGGGTATATTTGGATCAGTGATGTCACTGTAGTACTCCAATGAAGCGGCGTCTTTCTCCCACGTCTGTTTCACTAAAGGAACTGAGCGAGAAAGGAATGTACAAAAGAAATAAATCAGATTAAGACAGGATTAAATTGACTTACCAGCAAGTAAAGCCTATTAATAATAGAGAGATTTGCAGGCACAAATATGATCTCTTCTCCGACACCAAAAATGTTTAATCCTGTTTATAAAATCAAACTCTAAACATAATCATGCAAATCGGTGCAATTAAAGCTGACCAGCTGTAAAATGGCTCCTGGAATATAAAACAGCATTTATACCTGTCGTGTTACACTGTGGTGTGGGAGCAGAGAAGGGGGTGGGGTTGGGTTTGGTGGTGTGTAGAAAGTTAACTGACTATCTGTGAAAACTAGAGAGTACAATGTTCCCACAAAGCTCTGATGAAACTTTGTGGGGTTACAATTTATATAATAATTCCAATCAAATTTCCTGCCACTTTTTGACATAAACTGTGTGTGGACAATCTTAAGTGAATAACAGCTGAAATTATTCCTTTCTGTCATCGTCTAACTGTAATTCACCGGATGATCATTTTTAATCAAGACCTGATTGATTAATTTCGTACCAAACAGCTTGATGCTCATAATCTGAGGAGGAAATGAAAGCAAAATAAAACAGGAAACATTTTACCAAGCACAAGTTTTCTCCCTCCCTCCCTTCCTTTTTTATCTATAAATCACAAGAGACTAAACTCACCTCGATCTTCATGAAATTTCTGACATGTTTTAACAGCAACAAAGATGTCTTCCTTCACCACAAGGTCTCCCTAAGAAGAACATAACAGAAACGTCAAGATAACAAGTGTCTCCTACTACCACAGCTTGGGCAAATGGGTAAAAAAACTACAGTACCAACTGTTCCTACTCTTAGATTTAGCTTCCATTAAGTCATTGTAGAATGTATTGTCAGCTCAGTGAGGACATTTTGTGAAGACGGCTCATTTTAGGAAACTTAAACTCATAGCCTTTTGATTATCTTCTAAACCTGGAAAGAACAGCAAACGCCACGAGCCACATTCAGGAATTTTGGCATGCGCTGTTCACTGTCACTTATTATAGTATAAACTGATTAAAGCAGGGGAAACCCAACGCTAACCGACTAACAGTGAAACTAATCCATCGTGACCTTTCTTGGCAATCCCCTCAGAACGGTTTGTCATCGTTTTTTGATCGCACGTGGTTGGCATTTTTTAAAAATCTTTCCACTTAGCGTTAGCATGTACGGTACGTACGCAGGTGGGGACGTAGCCGTTGACGGCTGTAGCGCAGTTGCTCGGGGAGTCCGAGAGATGCAGCTCTGAGCAAAACTCATTCACTGCAGTCAAAGCAGGACCCCTCCCTTCCTCCCATAGGTAGAGGGCGATCTAAAACATCGATAAAAAGAGCAAAGTGTGAGTTCTTATACTCCATCAACCAATCAATGGCTATTGAAGGAAGGGAATCCCAAGAGAAACAGCATAATTACAACACATCAGTGCACTTTAGAGATCAGAGTTTTTTAAAGAACGAGATGCCAGTTCAGGCACTATAAATAATGCTAAAAGAATATTCTAATAGTCATTTGAAGTTTTTAGGAGCACAAAGATTGTGCAACTTTTTTTTCTGAACTTCAAGCTGAAACAACAGTACAGTAGATAAGTCATATTAAACATTTTTAAGCAAACTAACCCTTTAAAGGAAAAATAATAAAAAAAATTAAAAAAAAACCATGTAATTCCAAACCTATTTGACTTTTCACTTCTATGGAACACAAAAGAAGATATTTTGAGAAATGTCTCAGTAGTTTTGTGTCTATACAATGGAAGCCAATGGTTGCCACTGTTGCCAACATACTTCAAAATATCTTCTTTTGTGTTCCTGTAAGTCAGGTATGTTTGGAATGACATGAAGGTAGTTAAATGATAGACAGATTTTCATTTTGTGGTGAACTATCCCTTTAAAAGGTAATAATCATAATTTTGTCAGGATTTACGTCACAGAAACTTGACATTTATGAATGAATTCTAAAAATAAATTAATAAGTACAAATCAAAGCATGCAACTATTGGCTTTTTTCATCGAACATCTCATCTCTACAGTGCAAGACCAAAGAGTTCCAAGCTGCCTCTTATAGACCCGCATCAATAGAGACCACAAGAGCAGCACAGAGAGTTCTCTCTGGAACACACCGTCTTGTTTTTAATAGCGAGTGAGACGAGACGGACGGAGGAGAAAAGAGAAAGTGTTGTTCAATGTCACACGATTCAAAACTTTTTAATGATGAGACAGTCCCCTTAAATTATCAGAGAGGGTGAATACATACACATACACTCCCGTATGCAGACAGAAAGCAAATTATTTCAACAAGAGAAGCCAGACGCCTAGTAAAAGTGCATTACAGAAGCCATGAGGGCAGAAATGAGAGATCTGAAGGAGTAGAAAGTCTATTATATGTGAGTGGGTCATTTTTGGAAAAATATAATACCTTAAAGGAAAAGACTGATAGTTTTTTTTTAAATCCACTCTTTTGTCAAGATGCTTTCAAGAAGATTTCTAGCAGATGCATAAGAGATCCTTTTATTTTGAATTGCTGAATATTTATTAGATTAAAAATCAAATGCTGGCATTCTAAAATAATGAATATTTAACAATCAAACAAACAAACAGGGGTTTCTGACATTTACATGCATTCAGTTACTCTGTGAACTTTCCCACCTCGTGTTGAAGGTCAATCGTGAAATCAGATTTGGGCGGCTCGTGAGTCACACGTTCTGCAGTTCTGAGGTAACAAAACAAAAATCAGTATTAAAGGTCTGAACTAGCAGCTTATGGTGGAGAAACTCAGGAAGAACACCAATGAAATCTGACCTCTTAGCCAGGGGGCAGCTGAGGGCCCAGCCAGCCATGAAGTCAGGATATCTGAAGCTGGAGGGGTCTTCAGAGAAGGCGTAGTGGTGGATAATTGTGGGTTCCTCATCATGGAGGGGTCTGCCCAGAAACCACTCCTGTTCAGAAAAGACACCGGTGAGAACAAGAGGCTTAATCTGCCAAACCTGCTTCCAGCTGTCCTTCATTATCTCCAGTCTGCAGGAGATGGTTTGGTGTATTCTGTTGACTTATCTCCTGTTACTCAAGGGAAAGTTGGGTAATGGAATAGCCTCACTTTGAAACTTGTCTGGGTCCCCTCAGCACCTCTGAGATTAATTTCTCATAGCCTAAATATCTCGAGGTGTGACACAACACCTTGTTTTCAATTTAGTAAAATGAGAGATAGGACAACCAGTCCGGTTTATAATTTCCACATAACATCAAAAATAATTGACTGAGTATTGTGTTTGGATGGTGCTTGTGTCCCTATACTGCAAAAAAACATTATTTCAGTCACTATGGTTTTGATGTGACCTATGATACTGTATTCCTGTTGCAAATAATGTATAAATAAGAACCAAACATTGTTAAACATTTTCCATTTCAAACAAAACACATTTCAACTGACAAATATTGGGGAAAATATAAAACCCAAAATAAAAATGTTTTCTGGGGGAAAGTTAAACTAACAAAAAGGTAAATATCTTTGAAGAATTGCTATGCAACATTTGCCGTGACAAATATAAACGATCCCAGAATTTAAATTTAAAAAGACTATTTCTTTAAACTCAATTTGCCACACATATCACGCAGGCAACTGAGACAAGCTGGTATAAGATGTTTTGACTCGTGTATTTCAGCACAGTTGTTTTTATTAGTTTCATACAAAAGAAAGAGTCTCCTCGTGGAAAAACACAGGTGGCATTTCACACAATCAAGAAGGAACTGATGTGATGAAAGATCCCTCAGGGCTCCTCGCAGTTTCTGAAGATTAAATTTATGAAATCCAGGTGACGTAGCATCTCAAGTGTCACGTATCCCCAGCAGAAACGAACACTTGGCTGGGAATGTAACCTGATGTTAATTTAATCGGCGTTCCTGATTACTAAGCTTTAACATTCCGGATATATTTCACAGGAAATTCTGCAAACTCAGTTTATGTGACTTGATAACTGATGTCGAGCATCTCAGCCAATCACAAGCTCTGCTGAGTTTCCCCGTTTCGTACATTTATCGCTATACAAACTATTACAGTAAATTAGGCGTAACGTCCTGATATTGCACTTCTACATCAGCAACAACATCAGCAGCTGAAATGAGATCCAAACCTGGGCCACAATCTGGCTCTCACCTGCCCTGCGTCAAACCTGCTCAGCACCTGCAGAAGGTTGTGCAAGTTCACGATGGTCTCCTCGTCCAAAAAAACAATCCATAAAGATGTTTCACAGTACAGAGACGCGAGGCTGAAGACGAGAGATGAAACATTTTGCTTGAGAAGAAGCTTCTGTGACTCAACGTTCATAATTCTGACATGTCAAGTAATGTGGTGGAGCACATGGTGGATTTTGTTTTTGTACATGGTGGAAGTGGTGCTCACCGTGGCAATGCTGGAAGAACGCCCCAGTTGCCGTCGTAGTCTGACAACTTGTGAAGAAGCACAACATCTGGAGGACTCTGCAAGACATCACAAAAAACAAACAAATAATGCAAATATATGAAGCTCATTTAAAGGAGTACTTCACCCAAAATGTTAAAGCATCCCTTATGGAGCTTCATCCTCTCAGGCACCATTCACTGCCATTTTAAAGCTGGGAAGAGGCGGAATATTACTTAATATAACTCTGAATCTGTTCTGAAGCTGAAAGAATAAAGTCACATACACCACGGATGCCTTGAGGATCAATAATTAGTCATTTATGGGCCGTAACTTTCATTTTGGGGCAAAGTACTCCTTTAAAGAGTTTAGCACAATGTTATTTACCGCAGATCTGACCAGTTACAGTTACCACCTGCCATCAAGAGGAATTAAGCTTTGATATTTTCATGTTCTCAGAGAGAACTCTGTTGATGCACGTTGAACAGCAAAACCGCTGCTTAGTCAATATTGTAAAGATTAGGATGTCTACAGGGAAAGCGCAAGAAATGCAGGTACTGTGCAAGAAGCAGCAGGTGGAATGAAGCACCTGCGAGTGTGTGTGTTTAAAGAACCGATACGGTAATGCAATGGTCCCGAGACTGAGGTTATTGAGGACATGCTGAAAACTGAGCAGATGGAAGATCAAATGGACTTTCATGAGAGTGTGAACACAGATGCTTTTATAGATTGATTGACAGCAGAGAAATGAGTCTGTTTCTTATTTTCGTCTATTAGAAGAATCTTTTAAACTTTCTGTACTTTTTGAATGTTACATTTTTTGCTTTGCATGACACAGGTGATAGACTGTCTTTCCTACTCCCACAGATGGCCTAACCAGCACTCAGTTACTCTATTGTTCATTGAAATTATACTTTATTGTTAATTGAAATTATACTTTTCTTTCAAAGACATTTTCGGTTCACATATACTGTACATGTAATGATTAACTACTTCTGTGGCACCAAACATCATCAAACAGAAAACATTTAAGCAATTTAATATTTTAAAATATATAAACATTCTGCAAAAATTGTTTAATTTAACCACAACCGTGCTGATATTCGCTACAATGGCACAATTGCAGTACGATTACGTTTTAAAAACTTCAAAAAATAACATCTCCACCAACTAAAACAGTTCAAGCAAAATAAGAATTGAGCTTTGTGCGTCATCAAGCAACACACACTTAGCAGAAACTTAGCAAGCCGGGAACTAACCGGGAACATGTGACCTCAATATGATACACAAATTACATCAGAACGTGTGTCTTTGAAGGCTTCCAGACAGCGGTAGTTCTGAAGTTTTAAGTGTGGTGAATCTACAAGGTAAAAGCACTCAGCCTAACCACCAGCTACTCTGCCAAGTCACGCCAGAGTCATGTCTGCACGCCACAAGATTATGACAGAATCTGGAGAAAATGTAAACAATAAAGTGGAAGTAGGAATTCATGCATTAAAAAACAGCTCCCAGAAGACTAAACTTTTAATGCCAGGTCACGGACAGCCAGCAGGCTAATCACACCTCGGCTCACCGTGGTTAACAAGCAGAGCTGATGTGTCTGGAACAGCGACGTTTGGGATAACTTCTCCATGTGCTGTTCGAACCCTGGGGAGTCCTGCCGATCACCAGGAGGTCAAGATGCCAATTGAAGCATTCTCACCTGCCTCCCCCAACAACCTCAACAACCTCAAAGCTCCAAGCCTCTCCCCTACTGTGAAAATAGTTTTAGAATGAGGCTGCCGCCCAAAAATACGTTTCTCCAAGATCAGCTGCAGGAAACGCATAGGAGAGGTAGACACTTGTAAAACAGTTAATAAAAAGCGTAGCTCAGAAAGACTGACTTGGGCCTTGTTACCCAGTATGACTCAAGGAGGGTGAGAACGGATCGTGTTGAGGAAACATGTATAAATAAGGTGGGAATCTCTCTGGTGTGAGAGAAAAGACGGCAAAATAAGAGAGAAGGCTGGGATACAGATGGCAGGATAAACAAATATGGAACAAATATTCTAAATCTCAAAATCAGTGCAAAACAACCTCAGCTGAGAAAATAAAATACATCATAAAAATAATTTTACAAAATCAAGTGTCTGGCTGCAGCGTGTTCATATTCAGCTTTTGGCAAAAGTCTGCATGTCATCTTCCTGCCGGGTAGAAAACACCTGCAAAAAGTCATTTTCCTATAGCAGTTGTTAACTGTGGTACAACACATTTTTAAAATTCTGCAGAACATACAGACTTATGCCTCAGATATTATATTAAATGTTATACTTATGATTATGGCGTTAGCAAAACATGCAGAATAACCAATTTTGTAGTCTGTCTTCCATTTAATAATCAAACAGGTTTGAAATGACACTGAGGTGAGTAAAAGATGGAAGAATGTTTATTTTTGGGTGAACTATCCTTCTAAATCTAGGGTTTAAACAATTACATTTCACAGATTATGGCTATAAAAGGATTATTTTTAATTGTAGTTTGATGAACATTAGGCAACAAACAGATGAATATATCCACTATCCCATCTGTTGCCAGACATATAAACCAATGCCACATAAGTCATCCATTACACACAGACTAATCCTTTCCTCCCATGTTACTTTAGTGATCAAACTGTCTCAGAATCATGAATAACCGGTCAATGCAGATAGATGAGACATGATTTATTGTTACACACAGCAGAGACAAACACTCACTGACTACACACCAATCCTTCAACAACCAGACACCTCA
The DNA here is from genome assembly GCA_036877625.1 of Ambastaia sidthimunki. Lineage (NCBI taxonomy): Eukaryota > Metazoa > Chordata > Actinopteri > Cypriniformes > Botiidae > Ambastaia > Ambastaia sidthimunki. The sequence goes on along the minus strand of JAZGTK010000005.1, from coordinate 126,035 downwards.
TCAGCTCCCATTCCCATCATTCTTTCAATATAAACACACAACAGTTTATACTGAAACACAATGAACGCAAACACGAATTAAAACAACAACAAAAAATTGACTTTTCCCAGACACCATGACAACAGAGCCATCGTGTGGCCGGATTTCATTATGCATCAGAAACTGCATGGAATCAAATTAAAATCAAAAGATTTAAATTATAGTGTGGCTGTTTTAAAAAACACAAATCGACATTGAAACATGGAACTGAAATACACAGATCGTGATTTTTTTATGCACAACAAATACATATTATGCACTGGGCCAAGTTTACCTGGGGAACTTTGCATTTAATTTGTCATCTTAATAAATAAAAATGCTGTGCAACACAAATACAACAGTAAATATTTTCAAAATAAGAGCATTTTTTAATATAAAATATACCTGATATCAAACTCAACACAGAATAATTAAATAATGACTTGTACACTACCTGGTTGTGGGTTCGAGCCTGCTGCAGGAGCTCTGCTTTTCTTTGCTGGATGTGGTTGTGATATGAATTTCTCTGGCTCTGTATCACAAATATCACATCTCGCAGTTCTGCCACATGAACACATAGAAAGAGACGGGAGGAAAGATATAGGTCTTCACAGTCCACTGCAGGATCAATCTGTTTATCACACGTCCTAGCTAGATCAAACTTTTAATCAGGTACATATAATCACATCAATGTAACTAAAGGTTTAAGGATCTAAACAGACTGACACATAAATGTTAAAATAAAAACTCACAGTGAAACTCACCAGTAAAGTGGCCAATCGTATGTGTATCAATCCTTTCTTGTTTCTGCAAAAGTAAAAAAGCAAAGTGTTATTGTATTGTTCAATATTACTGTAATAATATGAATTCATATTCATACAGTACATTATTATTATTTAGGCTAATAAGCTATAGCCTATGTTTCTCCTATATGACCCATAACACCAAGATTTTGAAAATACCTTTAAAAATAGGTAAAAAATGACAAGTCAATATGCAGATTACTTAAAAACACAGAAAAAACTTTGTAAATAAGAGAAAAACTGTAAATAAGCTTCGTGTCAGAGCAGCTCTTATGAGATATAAATGTCCTCGTTCTTTAATCTCATCTGTTATAAACTCGAGGCCTGGAGCTTAAGTCAAGTAATAAATCTCTAGAAACATGATCACAACTAACAATCATTTCTCATCTATACCGAAAACTAAACTGGTTGCCATGGTAACTGGGGCATCTGCGTTATGATATTAATAAACAAATAAAATAAAAAAAACAACGTGAAGAGAGGCAAAAACAACGTGAAGAGATTTCTCTTACTTCTAACTTTGCTGCGTTAAAACCATCGCAAAAAGACGCTGAAGGGAATAAAAAGCAAAAACAACAACAGTAATTTTAAAAGAAACATAACGATTGTATTGAAATGGTTAAGAAATGAGATCCGCTGTGTTGAATATCGTGACAGGTGTTTCAAAAGAAACGCTCACGGCAAACACAGGCCGGCGTTTTTTATTACGTTGAGAATGCATGTCGCCGACTGGCCAGACTCACCGCAGTACAGCTGAAAACAGCAGAAAAACATCACATTTAGCCCCACAGAGAGTCCAGGCATTGCTTTCTGCCGGCTTTTAACACGGATGTGCACGCAGCCCACAGAAAGATGGCACTGAAATACGTCAGAACGCACAAATAACGTTTGTTTTGGACGCCCTCTAGTGGTCAGTTACGACACAACAGAATATATTATATTAGATACTCCTGTAGCTCAACAGTTGAGCATTGCATTAGCAGTGCAAAGGTTGTGCGTTCGAATCCCAGGAACACACATGCTGATAAAATGTATATCTTTAATGCACTGTAAGTCGTTTTTCAAAGCGCCCGACAATTGCGTAAACCTATATTATTGCATTGCATTGCATTCATTACATTTGGTAGGTCTGCTCGATTAATTTTACGCCTTTGAGACGTTGGGCACTGAGGAAATGAGTTTTACACATTTTGAGTCGATTGTGCTACGTAACATTACCACTAGAGGGATCCATAGACCACAGGACCCTCTTTCCCTCTACAACGCCCTTCTCCCGACCGCATGGTAATGTAAACAAGTTGCTGGCTAACCCAGAAGTGATGACGCAATAGACTAAAAAAAAGAAAAGTCTACCCTCCATTGTTGTGAATGTACATTAATCATGTCATGACAGCCATGGCTGGGGGCTTACAATGAATGAAAACAAGAACATTTCATTTCACACACGTTCATGACAATTTTGATTACTGTCAAAATTAAACTTTATTAAAACAACATTGTAACCAAATGGTATTTCAAGCATTCATTCGTATTACATACGATTTTTGATTCGTTAGTTGTGTGAGCATTTGGCAATGAAATAAATGACATTACCAGCACACACACACATAAATAATCGAAAATAGCACCTAAAGTTATTTATAAATTGTTTTTCTCACTTGTATGTAATGTGGGGGCAAATTAGCAACAAGTTTAAGATGTAAAGTGAAAACGCCACGATAAATGCATGACATCACCGCATGAAAAGAAATGTGCGTTTCCACGCTTATTTTTACAGCGTTGCCTCATCGGCATGAATAATCAATAGACGCATTAATCGCGACCAATAGGTCAGCAAAAAGCAATCTACGTGTACCATCACCGGGGAAAGCTGGCATCAAAAATCGGGCCCAAGTCCGACTGATCTGGCCCTCAGCAACATGCTCTTTGTTGTCTAGGTAAGCATGGGTGATGGGCGTGGCAACATTTACAACTCGAAAAGGGGAGGGGCATCCGCTTCCATCGCGCTCGCTGATTGGCTAAAAATTTAACCCGGTGACTGAGAAGAGGGTTTCTAGCAAATAGGAAACGCCCCCACCCCGTGCCGGGAAACTAACTTTAAATAACAGGAGAGAGAGTCGACAGACACACAGATTACTCACACAGGTCCTGAGAGCTCATGATATCTCTACCATTATATTGACTTCATCAGACAGAACTAGTCTTATTTAGTCACTATTTACTACGCGATTAATTATCCTGCGACGCATTTTACGTAGATCTGTTACGATCCTATAAGCGAGCTGGACGTTGTTTGCGTATTCACTTTCAGCTGATCCGAACAGGTGGTGCGTGTGTTAAGTTCCGCTAAGCGTTTTGAATTAGGGACAGGGATTCAGATGTCCCTTTCTCACGAAGATCTAGTTAGTTTAGCACGCAGGAGAGATCCGTGGTCATAACCAGTTACTGTAGATTCAGACGAACAGGTCCAGTTGAACAGACGCAGAGATGCCCGACGCCGGAACGGATATGGGAATCGACAACGGCAGAGTTTTGGGACTGAAAGCCCCGATGTCTGTGGGCACCGAAAACATCCCTCCGCCGTCTCTCAGCAGCGGTCCTCATTCAGACATCCTAAAAAACTTCTACCACACAAAGAAAGTTGGGAATTATCTGATCGGAAGAAAATTGGGAGAGGGGTCGTTCGCCAAAGTGCGAGAGGGGCTTCACGCCGTAACGGGCGAGAGGGTAAGAAGATACGAAGTATATCTCAATCTGAAATACTGTTACTGCACTGACATTGTCATTAACACCATTTAATAACGTTTCCGGTTCATATCTAAGATGTTCATGCATTTTTATATCATTGTCTGCATATGAACGTTTAAATAAGAAGAAAAAGAAATGACATCTTAAGTCTTACATTATAAGTTAATAACAAGCTGCTCTTTGAATCAGATATGAATTGAATGTTTATTATTAAGGTTGATATGAATTGAAAAGCAGGGTTTTATCAAGAGAAAGAAAGAAATACCCAGAAGACAGTTTGTTTGTGAATGTGTGAATGAAACATCTCTTGATCATAAAGTTGAATTAAACTGTTTCTCAAATTCCCTGTAAATCACACGTAGATTAAATGAGGCAACAGAAGCGAAATCTGTTTAGATTCAGGTGTTATAATCTCCGATTACTCCAGGGAAAGTGCTTGCAGTCTGTAAAAAGCCTTTTACATTGAATTTCTAATTAAATCATTTTCGTTTCGACATGACATCAGAATACGTGCATGTATGTACATAAACGTGTGAACTGATATGTGCATAAGTAAAATAGATGTAAATTGTGCTTGCAGTGTTTACATTTACTTGGTAAAATTAAATGGTTATGTTTTAATATATTGATTAAATAATGCCACAAATGTACAGTATATTTTATACAAAAGTGTCTTTATATTACATAGATCTTTTTATTTAAACTCCCCCTTTCTGTCTGATATTTTAATTGTGATTGTCTTTATTAATGGCTACTGTCTGCTATTGTATGTCCTGTTGTACAGGGCTTGAATGTGCATTTAGAAATACAAGTGATTGTCTTTCAGTGAGTGACCTGAGATACCTTCTTTGCATGTTGGGGATTTATTCAGCCCCTCTTCCCTGTTGCTGTGGAAAAGAGTAGCGGTTCTTTCTAGGCGATGATGCAAACACTAGAAATCACAAAGACTGCCTCGTGCTCCTCGCCTGCCTCTCTCTCGTTCTCTGACATCACCTAGAAAAACAGACAGGGTGGGGTGGGGCTCCTGGCTGGTGGGAGATAGCACATGCTTTGTCCATGTATGTCGTGAGCATATCTAACCCACTTTCGCTCTTATTGCTTTTGTCTGCCGGAGAGAAAAACAACATGTTGGTCTGAAGCTGTAGGGGTCCCCCCTCCATCCCCCTTTCCCATCGACCAACGACCCTCAACAACAATGCTGGCAAAACACAACAGTTAATATCCACTAATGTCGAATTAGCATTTTAGCAAAATGTTTAAAAGGGGATTGGATCCCTTTTTATCTATACCTCCTCAAACATGTGCCTCTGGTGGAGTAATTGATCCAATTATATGCTCAATTAGCCATGTATGACCGGTTAGCTCAATAGTCTTCTTTTGTGTCTGCTGATTTGTGAAGGCATTACTGCTCACCCTTCGAACCTTACTCGGGTCACCCTTTGAGGAGAGGGTCACCGATCAAGGGCAGAACAAACAGTAACAGGCTATTGTTACAGAATACAGAGACACTTTAACCCCAGACAAAGAAACTTGGTTTGATAAGGAACAAAGCATCTCCCACCCACCTTCATTGAAAAAGCCTAGTAAAATGATTAACCAATTAGCAGATTCCTTTTAATGCTTATATATGTGAACTATTAAAGGTAAATTACCCGGTGTCTGTGAACATTGGGGGTTAGAGCTCTGGTAACCAAGCCTGTTTATACAGCATTAGTGGTTTACAGCATCTTGGTGACAAATGGGTGGCATTAACAAGCCATTTGGAGATTCTTCCCTTAACTGGAGGTGGCTGAAAAGCTACATCACTCATTTGTCCATGCCCCTCCTCCGCCAGCTCCTCATAAGATCTCAGGGTCGAACATCCCATCCTGAAACGTGAGGTGACAGTCAAATGTGAAATTAGAGTGTCTTCTGGCTAAGTGTGGACCCACTTCACCTGTTCCGCACTAAATTTCACATATAAGCTCTCGTACAAGGAGACTACTAAACATTCTCCTTGCGTCTACCCCATGACTTTGTCCCAACGTTCTTCTATTACACTAAATCTACCTGTCATTTTCTGTCCTCTAATAGGTGGCGGTTAAAGTAATTGACAAGAGGAAGGCCAAAAAGGACTCATACGTCACGAAGAACTTGAGGCGTGAAGGACAAATCCAGCAGATGATCCGTCACCCGAACATCACCCAGCTTCTGGACATCCTGGAGACGGAGAACAGCTACTACCTCGTCTTGGAGCTCTGCCCTGGTGGAAACCTCATGAACCACATCTACGAGAAGAAAAAACTGGACGAGAGAGAAGCGCAGAAATATGTTCGGCAGCTGGTGATGGCAGTAGAGCATCTGCACAGAGCGGGAGTCGTTCACAGGTGAGAAATCAGACATCATTTGAAAATTCTTTGAGATAAAATAACTTCCCACTAAACAAACAGCATTGAATTTATACCTTTAACTATGATGTCACGTGCACAAACCCTGTTTCTGTTTCCTCAAGATTAGATTGTCTATTACACGGCACAAAGTATATTTGACACAAGTGAATGATCTATTTTGAGATAATCATTGTCTTTATATTTTTTAAACAGAGACCTGAAGATTGAAAACCTTCTACTGGATGAGCAGGGCAGCATAAAGCTGATCGGTAAGCACTGTCATAGATCTACACTACACATTTTTAAATGCTCTTTGTTGAAGAACTCATGAAGTCCCATTGAGTTCTAAAGATCTACATTGAAGTAAAGTGTTCTTCTTCAGCGTGTGATAGAACAATCAGTATCTCATTAAAACTCAATGACCTCTCACCTCTTTGTGAGACGGCTGGCAAACGCATGGCCTTTATTTAGCAGCTGTGTGTGACAGACAGGGTTAGTGTTGGACAACCATAAACCCTTTTGCACCCTCTCAGTGGGAAGGTATTTAGAGTCACTACCTCTGTTAACCGTGGCACACAACCATTATCTTCATTGACTTCCACACGACCCCTCTCTCTGTTACCTTCTCCAGATTTTGGGCTCAGTAACTGCGCAGGAATTCTGGGATACTCTGATCCCTTCAGCACCCAGTGTGGCAGTCCGGCATATGCTGCCCCCGAGCTTCTCTCGAGGAAGAAATATGGGCCCAAAGTGGATGTCTGGTCAATGTGAGTTGGCAAATTACTATTGTTCTAAAATAGTTTCAAACTAGAGCTCTTGACTAGAATTCTGTGACCATTATTTACACTTTACACAGTTTAAAAACTGAAACTTGTTACTGAAAATGTTTGTTCACATGTGTAGAGGAGTCAACATGTACGCTATGCTGACCGGCACCCTTCCATTTACTGTGGAGCCCTTTAACCTGAAAGCCCTGCACCAGAGAATGGTCGACAAAGACATGAACCCTCTACCTCCATCTATATCTTCAGGTATTAATAAAACTACATCACATTCTGAGATAAACGAGCCAATTCAGGGCCTAAATATCTAAAGAAAAGTCATTTCCACCCATATATCTTCTAATTCTAAAAGACCAATGAAGACCAGGATTAGCTAACATAAATATAATTATTTGACAATTAATTTAATTTGCAGCTTTCAATGCCCAATTATCATGTTTAAATAGGACAAGAAAATCTACATTATGTTTCTGCTTTTTAGATGTAAATACATGTTGTAGAGTCAATCTGAAACTTTAGTTTCTAAATTGGCTCCATATGAGATTTCTGATAGTTTGTTGTGATCACGAGGGTCTCATGAAAAAGCAACTTGTACATGTCGAAACGAAGCCTCTGTCCTTCTGTAATTACGTTGTAATGGACAGCATGCTTCAACTGTTGAGAGTGAATGCATTCTTTGTGAAAATGCCTTTATTTAATCTGTGGAGATGAAAGATAAATCTAATAAAGTCCATAATTCTCAGCAGACAAGCATTTTCCAACATGTGTCATGCTAATCTGGTAGCTGCAGTATGTTTTGCTAGGCCAAACCCTGTATTCCATGGAAAACCAATACAATTAGTCTAAAAGATGTTTGAGACTTTTGAGGCCGTTCAAATTATAATATCAATAATTATCTTCATTTAAAAGTTTTGATTCTGTTATATAACAACGTATGAAAAGCTGTTTAACAAGCACAAACCCTAATAATAAGGATACTGTGTAAACATTTACTTGTGGTTCTTTCAAAATTCCGTTGAAGCTGTTTGAAACGGTTACAAAGAAGATTGTAAAAGTAAATACTTTTTTAAACATGAGTTTTTAATTACTACCCTCAGAGAAACCGGTTCTAGTTGCAATAAGAAATTATAGCATCTGCTTTGTTCCTGCAAAACCATTTTTGTAATCCTCCCACTGCATTCTTTCCACGGCAAGATAATTTAACAATTCTTTACAATTGAAAACACACAATCAGCATTCCTAATTAAACTCTTCCATGGAGATACTAATATTGTCACACAATGATTAGTAATAATCTGTAAAGTCATTTTCCATTACGCATATGTGACCAATGTCACATAGGTAACCTGAGCCAGGAAATATTACTACAAGATGATAGTTTTAAAATGAGATTAGCCCCATTATATAACAAGTATTTATCATCTCAAGGACTCCGTTCATCCCTTGACTTACATAAGAATGAAGACAGGGGGTCAATTAGACTCACAGTATATATAGACAACATGACCACGTCATTGTGTTTTTGTTCTTAGTAAGCTATTGTTGTCCTACACCATGTCTTAACCAGTCTTAATGCTTGTTTACCAACAACAAGCAATTTTCTGTCCAAACTAAATGCAAAACTGCTACGCTAAGTGGTAAAATCAGATATAACAAGTGGTAGTTATTCTGAACCAATAAGATTTAGGTTAGGCTGCAAAATGGTTAGGACACAATCCTTTGTTTAACATAGAATAAACGTTCTCACCTTTTCCTGTCTTTGTTTACAGCTGCTGTCAATCTGCTGAAGAGACTTCTAGAGCCAGACCCCGAAGAGAGACCCAACATCCACCAGGTGATGGCTGACTCATGGCTGCAGCTAGGCAACCCCCACACTGGAGTTCCTTACTTGAATAGGTCAGTCAACTCATTTTCATGCAGATCTAATTAGATCTCAGATTTTCTTTTACACTTTGACTTTTGAACAGTTTCAGCTAAATGTCTTTTTTACTACTTAATTCAGGATTCACATAGAGGAGATCAACCATACGGTGTTGCTACACATGACCGAGAGAATGGGCTACAAACACAGCGAGGTGCTGAGCGCGGTGCTAACCAACAAAGCCTGTCACACGCTAACTGTTTACTTCCTCCTCAACAACAAGATGAAGAGGCTGTCAAAGGAGTACAAGGTAAGTCTGAGCGGTCTGAGTAGTATGTCTGGGGTTCTTCCATTCGTTCAGAAGAAAGAAGTTCAGCTTCCTCCATTGTGTAACTTCATCATACTTTGAAATGTTTCCAGGAGAAACAGCACAACATGGAGGAGAAGAAGAAGAAGAATGAGCTGTTTCAGACTCAATGGAGGAAGCCCATAGAGAAGATCACAATTCCACCCAAGCAGACACCCATCTATCTTGCGGCCACCAAAGGCCCAACCAAAGAGAAGAAGCACAAAACAGGTAAGATATGATCTTAGACAACGCGTTGCATGCATCTAACTCGACCTAGCTGACGTGTGATCTGACAGAAGATAGATACGTGACTGATTATTACGTGACGGAGATAGAAACGAGAAAGACCTGATATAAAAAGAACAAATTGCACAAAATACACAGAGGAAATAAATTAGTTTTTATTATTGATTGCTGTTGTATAACCTCTATAAGCCAAGGGGCACATTCCATCATTTTTTATGTGAGTCAGTTGAGTTGCCTCGTACTCCAAAGGCAACTCAACTGGTATTCCAAAGAAAGACAAATAAAAAAGCCCTCAAGGCTGTTCAAGGTTGTTGTCACGTAAGAAGATCATGAAGTTCACATTTTTAAGATGTCTTCATTAGCAGTGTGCAACAGGTTTTCTATAAATGGAACTGGTTTCACTCACCTCTAATGCCTCTTTGCGTTCTGTTTGCCAAGTCACGCATTATACACATTACTCACTTTTTCATCAAAGCATAAAGGTTTGCTGGAATTTCTTTGGAAGGCCTAAATGATCCCGTGCATGTCCGTAATGGGTGGTACATGGATGTATGTTTAAATGGAACTTCTTAAGAACTAAGGAAACACAATAGATTTTAGTTTTATCAGATCAGATGAATGATTGGTCTTAAGATCAAGAAGATACGCTTCATTTATTTTGAATTAAACTCTTGAATTCCTCCTCTCGTACCTGCAGGTCTTCTGAAAGCTGTGACAGGGGGTTTCAAAGATGTTTACTCAGGACGTGGAGGTTGCATCACTTCCTCCTCTCTAGAGTTCCTGGATATCCACCCGTTGTTTCCCAACAATCCACCTCCAGCACACCCTCAACCCAAGACCCAGCCGACCCAGAAAAAAGATCCCCCAAAAGCTGTCAAAGTCCCAGCCCGCCCCCCTTCATCCCTTGGTGCTCATTCCTGGGTTTCTGCAAGTAAGGAACCAAGCAAGGAATCTCCTCCATCCCCGTGGTACAAGCTGACCAACGGCGCTCTCTCTCCACCTAAACACGTATCCGCCTTCCAGCCTGAAAGCGCTTACTTAAAGAAGGTGACAATCCCCAGCCCGCCTGTTATCATTGTCAAACCCCAGCCCAGGAAGAAATCTTCTTCCACAGACTGGCCCAGCTCCACAGATTCCAGCGGAAGTGCTCCCAGCAGCGGGGGCAGCGATGAGTCCGACAGCCCTCAGCACCGCAGCAAGTTTCCTTCCATGGGTATTGGGCAGATTTTAAAGAAAAAACTGCCACCCTTTAGCTTTCAGCTGCCCCCATTTAGGCCAGAGCCAGCAGTGGAGGTGGAATCTCCAACTCCTTATCACATGCAAACTCTGCACTGTGCCTCAGGGGCTCTCAAAACCCTATGCTGATGACAAGTCTGTGCAGTCTTTGCAGATAACTACATATTATCAGATGTATGCAGTAACGTGTTGGCTCATCAACAATGCTGTCAGTTTGTACAGTTGGGCTTCCAACATGACAGAGGCCGCATTTACATAACATTACACAACCTCACAGTGAGTTATTTGGCATGCATCTAAAGTATGCACGCACAGTTTGCTTTGAAGGGTTGCTGAAAACATTTTGGCTCAGATCACTGTGTACAAATAGGTCCTAAAGCAACATAGCCACAGGCCAAGACGGCAAGACGCCGAAAATCAAGTTCAGATGCATCAGCAAGTTCGTTTAACACGCTTCTAGTCAAGTGCCACGAGCCACCTGCTTTTAACGCACAATTTAACGTGTATGAATCAAAGCTGTCACTGCCCACAGTAGCCACACTAGTGTGTACTAACACGTGTACTTGTGTTTAGAATCGTTAGGTTCTTGTACAGTAACACAGTTAAGACTGTTAACGAGCAGTTGGAGGGTTTTTTAAAACGCGTTTATTCCAGCAAATAATGGTCATCAATAGTCATTTTTGAGATGTTACTTTAATCAACCTCAAATTGTAATGACTCTCAGGTCAATGACGCTGAACTAAAGAACTAAAGTACATTTTTTCTAGCCTCACTTTGAATCTGTTGTATAACTGTCAATATTGTACTGGAAGACAACATTCCTCGTTTTTCCCCTCTGGGGGAATGCTGGCATTTTGCCTTAAATATCTTGCATTTAGCCTTTAGGCTACAATGGGAGATTGTCCATTATTATTCAAACTCGGTGTGTTTGATTACCTGTAGTGTATAAGGGTTCATTTTTACCTGCACAGCATCATGTTGAGTGAATTAGTAGCTTGTGCAATAGTGTGTATATAGTTGAAGGCTGAGCTGGTTATGACCAGAATGATGTCTTTTCTCTACATCGGACGAAAGAGATTTACAAACAGTTTGTAAATAAAACGCAAGTGTCTCATTCCATGTGTTAAGCGGTGAATCGTGTGTCATTTACATTGTACTAGATTTACAAAGCAGTCTCTTACCTCTTACCAAGTCTTCACGTGCACAGAAGACTGAGCTGTCGAAAAATGAACTTTTTTCTGATTTTACTACACTTTTGCATGCAGATAAAAAGATTAAAAAACAGAAATTAAAAAAAATGTGACGTTTTTTGGTGGCAAGTCTTTGTACTTTTGTTACGGTGAAGATAAAATTGAAGGTCTTTTGTAAGTTTTTGTATTACTTTGCTTTTGCTGTGCTAAATGAGATTTTTACGCTGTATAAAAGATTTTAAATATTTATATTCAAAGATTATTGTGTTCTAAATTTTCTATCTTAACGCAGCATATGTAACTTTTTGACACATTCAAATAAATGCACAAAAAATTAAAATTTACATTGTCGTTTCTTTGTTTCAGACAAAATTCTTAGACTGTAATATAAGTTTTAACAGAATCTAAATTTCAACAGTCGTCTAAGGGACGAACAGGTGACGGTGTCACTGTACACTTTTCCCACGAGAAACGGGCAATAACCATAAAATGATTGACAGCTGAAAGACCCTGTGTCAGATAATCCAGTCAGCTGCACTCACTTGCACAAACACACTCCCTCTTGTGCCCCCATACAGGAGACAAATGGGGGGGGCTATCAGACATATACACTTTAGCCCCGGATCTGTGCGTCTAAGTGGCTAAAGGCTGAAGGACAAAAGAGGCTGCAAAGTATATTAAAGCAAAACTCTTTGTTTACACTGGGTCCTCGAAAATCCTTGAACAAGCTATGTCAAAAGCCCAATGGCTTATCAATGCCTCTAAAACAAGTAAAACACAACAACATGAGGTGATAAAACACTAGCTTATACTGAGCGTGAGATACAGTAATGCAGATCCAACATAAAACCATATCATACAACAATCAGAAGGACATAGTGATGGTATCAAATAGAATAACAGTATCATGGACAATCAGATACAATGGTATTTAAACTGAACTCCACCTTTTTTTGAAGAATACCATGGAACTAGTAAAGTCCATCTAAATAACACACAGTATTTTGCCAAAAATAGTGAAGGTGCAATCAGAAAACATTCACTGTTGTAAACCCCAAACTAAAAACAGGAAGTCTCAATTCCCTGCAGCTGTCCACGTTTTACACTAAAACAGAGAGACTCCACAAAAGTGAATTTAACCTGCTTGACACAACCTGCAGAGGAAAAGAAAAAATAAGAATAAACTTCAGTGTCAACAACGCTGAGCAGCATGCCTACAAGGCTATCACAGTTTAACAAGGCTGTCATAATTTCAAATCTGTTTTGCTAAGAGCATCACTGGAGTTTAAGTCAAAGGCCCTCTTGGTGTGCTTTAGACCTCTCAATCTCTCAATCTGTTCAGGCTTAGACCCTGATTGAGACTAATCCTGTTTTTAAAGGGGTTTCCCATTTTTCTTTGTGTCTGAAAAAAAGACCAAATAATCTAGGGTCCTCGCAGCAGGGGAATATGCACATATAACATAAATATAAAATAACTGTTAGATAATCTGCATTTGTAGTACATTATTTCCTGCGTCACTTGTTATTGTATAAATGTCAAAGTCGTTTTCCATCGTAATTGTAGAACAATATGTACCCGCATACAAGTAAACACAACACATGAGCGGAATGACAGGCACGTATTGATTGAAGTGGTTCTGAAACATTGTATTTGCATTTTAGCAGGAACTGTACAACAGGCAAGTCCTGTTTTTAATTTGGCAGTGATTGCGGGGTTTGACTTTACAGTGCTTGCGATTCACCGCGCGTTTGCTCCACCGGGTCTTTTGCAAAGAGGTAACCTTCGTTTAATCAGACTGTCTGCGTTATTGATCACCGCCCGCCCGGTCCTCCAGGACGAAGTGTGTGTGTGTGTGTGTGTGTGTCTGGACATTGAGATGGAAGTGGATGGGGTGGGCAAGATCATACACAAAAGTGCCGCACATCAGCACTTCGGTTCACGCACGATGCACTCCGAGATTGCAGCCGGCGTGCATTAATCAAAATGACAGCGGCTGGCGGGGCAGGTGAAATAATGGAGGCTATAGGCAGACAAATAAATTCATTGCGATTTCAATACACAGAGACAACATACAACTAGAATGGGTGACTGTGTGGAGCGATGCGTCTCCGCTGAATTCACACAGCAAACATGATGCAACCATTTCAGGCGCCACAAGTTGTTGTTTTTTTTAACTAAAATCCCTATTTTAATGCTACTGGGTTTACAGGGAATGAATGACTCGTTCCAACACAGAATGAAAGAACCCTCCACGGACAGGTGAGGGCGGGGGAGCAGAGACTCCGCGACGTCATCATCTTGGCAGGCCGACGCGCGCGCTGGCTGGTCGGCCGGCCAATCAGAAAACGACGGACGCGATGGCAACAGGCTCTCGTGGTAGCATGCGCGCTTTGTTTCCATGGCAGCATGGCCCTTGGATACAGCGTTCTGGTTGGTCCGGAGCGCTGTTGTTATGCTACCCCGGCATGCAGGGTTGGGGGTGCGCGATCGCAGTTTCTGGGGTATCTATGTGAATCTTTTTCCCGCCTCTTTGTGGAGAGTGTTGCTAGGCACATTAGACAGGAACTGTAAACAAAACAAATGGCTTCAGACCCCCCGCCCCCCTTCCAACCCCACACGCACCATCCACTTGTTATTGAACCAATTCAGAGAGGGATGGGGCGGGGATGTTTTGATGCAAAAGATTAAACACCAAAAACAAACAAGTGGAGGGAAAAACATACAACATGTTGCTTGAGCCCTTTTATTTATCGCGTGCCCATCAGAGCAGATACACGTAAATACTAGCATCACATATAACAAAACAAGTACCACCCATAATACACATTGGGAGAAACTATATCTGCTAACCGGCAAGTCTTTTAAGCCTACATCTATTGAATAACATTGGTGTGATACTACAAGATGTGTTTTACTCATTTGTATTACTTGCATTTAAATATACACACATAAACAGCAAATTTTTGGACAAATCGAACAGTAAGAAGTTATGTTTGCAAAAACTCAATCAACATGACCAATAGATTCGTGGGAACCAGACAAAAGCTCATTTCCCCCCAGCCAGTTAAACAGACAATCTTTAAAACAGCTTTGTAACGCATCACATTATTTTCCCGAACTGCACTGGAGGTTATTTTCAATTTCCAGCAGCCGTTGTCCTATTATCACAGCTAAAGATTTTATCTGGAAGGCACAAGAGAATGTGAGGTCAGACAACAAAGCAAATAGTGTCTGTAAAATATTGCAAAATAAAAATAATGCACAAAGCCATATTCTTTATTACAACACACTAGCACCAGGATAATATTAGGAGATTTCATTAGGAAAATAACTAAAACATTATGACATATTCTATTGTATTTCCCAGTAAGCTTTATATTCTTATGTTGACATTTAGTAATTTAAAATATGACATAATCTAAAGGTAAACAGGAAAAATGTAAGATATGTACCTTAATTCTCTAAGACAAATATAAGTATCACACCTGTTTTTGTATTAAATTCTTACACTCTCTTAATATCTTTTGTTTGCTGGTGTCACTGACCAAACAAAGAACTCTTGCACCACGACTAAAGCGCCCTCTGCTGTTTAAATGTGTCATACAAAAACACAAACATCCACGTTCATACAGCGTGTATTCCAACCATAAAATAAACATAAAACACACACAATTAATTTACTTGAAATTGACAAGAACATTTTTTAAAATTAGGTTTTAAGAGCAATTTATCCCTCGTTACATATAAGAATATCAGCGTCTGCTATATGCCTATATGTATCAGTTTTTTGTATTCTTTCTTATAAGACAATATTCTTTTCATACTCAATGTAAGTATTAACCTCTGCATCCGTATAGCAAAAAACAGATATGTTCGAAAGTTGTATATTTCCTTAATAAAAATTTAAACCGAGGTACCTCTGTCATCTGTTGCTCAACAGTGTCTTGATATTCCAGAGTTACTGGCGTGTCTTCACGATCCACATCTGGCATCTGCTGGCCTGAACTACCCACTACATAACTACAGAAAAACATTAGACAGCGGTGAACATGCTCAGCCCCTCCATAAAGACAAAAGGTAAATGACACAAAAGAATGTGGATATTTGGGTACTTACCTTTCAATATTCTGAACATTAAAGCAGAAAAGAGATCTCTTAAAATCAAGAGTTTTTGGAGTCGATATGTACATTACTCCTAATTCTGAACAACAGCCATGACAGGTGAGGTTGACAACAAGACTGAATGAGAAAAAACAACAGAGATGTTACTTAATGTTAAGGGGGGAACATATTTGGCAGTGTAATCTATACTAAGCAAATATCTCACCATCCAAGCTCCTTCCGGGTACCAGAAACAAAGGGCTCTTTGCCTATGACAACATTGTCACTAACTCCTGCAAATTATAAGGCAAAAGATCAAGTCAACATATATATATAGCATTGTAAGTATATGATGATTAAAGCAGCGTTATAAACATTAAACATAAGCATTTTCCATACATAAGTAGTGGAGATATTATAAATATTCACTTTTAAGCATGATCTGGTTCCGCTCCTCGTCACTGCCTGCCCAGGACAGAGAGTCACCGATGGGCAGTTTGCATTTGCCGCACATAAACACCGCCGGACCGTCGCTTGCTGCCTCTTCCTCCACTCGGCTGCTGCTGTCCGCCGCGCTCTCGCAAACACTGTATGTTTTATTGTCACAGTCAGTGGGTATTTTTAGTTTACCTGCCATTTTTGATACAAAACCAAAATCCCTCACTTTTATAAACTTGCACAACTGATGCTTTTAAACATACGCGGGTAAATGTACTTCTCCTGACTTGACGTGAACGCGAATAGCCATTAAGCAACGACGCCCTCTGCTGCAGTGGAGGAAAATCTTCACTTTTTATTCTCGGTCGCTTTTATTATTACAGTATAAACATGTACAATGTCCAAACAGATGAAATGACACCTAAAATCTAAAAACATAACGTCAATGAACAAACAACAAATAAAAAAAATAATAAAGAAGTAAAGAAATTATTAATCAAAAACGCACAAACAAAAAGAAAAACATGTATTTCTTTTTATATTTAGTTTTACAAGTTTTAAAACCAGCCATTTAAAAACCCACATTGTCGTCTTCTGTTCTGAATAACAGAGACTTGTGTTAGTGCCCTGGTTTTGGTCTTGTTTTAAAACTTTCTGTTTACAATTTTTATAAAAGAATCACTGTCCATAAAGTCTGGCTTTAAAATACAGCCCGTTTGTCGACTATATTAAATATGATTAAATATGTAAAGGCGGTGTAATCAGATTGGTTAAAACACTACAGCACCAGTTTACTCTTGGAGACATTCACCGCCACGCCCCCGTTCAAAAGAGTTATTCCCTAACATCCTCCCAAAATCTCTTTTACAGTGTCAGGAAGCTCCTGGTGGGATCTGTACAGTCATTAGGAACCATGAAACCATCAATATGGGAATAAACGATGGGATCGTCGCTCGTCTCGACCACCTCTGACTTGTTGCGCACTTATTATTCCCCCATAGACTGAAACAGTAACAGCGGCGCTTTATAATGTTTCATTTTCGCCTGGTCTCTTCTAACTTCTATTTAATCAAAGGAGAAACCATTTCGTTTTCTACCTCGAAGGACTTGGAGGTTAAAGCCGCGGTCTAAATGGACTTTACTTTAGCCGGGTGAAAAATTCCTGGCAGGTGAGAGCGAAACGGGAATTCCGGACAGCTTCTCCTGCGCGCGCTTGAGTGCACGCGACTTCTGATTGAGAAAAAATTGGATTGGAACATGATGTCAGCGCAGGTCGCGCGCAGCTGCCGCACGCCTGGATTATGCGTTCAGATACTTTACAGTCTTCTCTTACTGTGGACCAAAGAAATGGACGGACTTTCAGACTTCTCAAGTGAGTCATTATAGGCTAAAGATTTTGTTGTCACCTGTTAATTAACTAACTACTCTTTTTGGTTTTAATAATTATGTTAATGTGATTGCAACCTTACAAACGCTTGTAGATGCATTTATGCATTTCTTGGTTCGTATGTATGTACAAATGCTTTTGTTAAATGTTTATTATTTCATGCATTTTTTTTTTATTTGTATATGATTATGCAAATTGTTTCTACAATTTTAGTAGCATAAGAAAATAACACTTTAAAAAATTTCAAGTAGTTTGTTGGCAGTTGGTTTAAAGCAAACCAACACAATAAGTACAACAGGTGTATGCATTCTCTCCACCCACCAACCCCTTCCTCCAGATTATCTCTTTAGGATCATCAACAGCCATACAGCACAAGCCTGCGATGGGGACATCCTGGTCCTCAGGTGCCCACGACACTCCACCATAACAGTCCAGTCTGCGTTTTACGGGCAGAGCGAGGCTCTTCCCACGACTGTGCCAGAATTTAGATGCCAATGGCATAATCACAGCTGTTCTGCCACCACAGCCCTGCAGGTGAGGCCTCTGTATCGCTTTAAACAGAACAGACCTTTTATTGTGGATGAAATGTAGTAAACACTAACCCAATACAACCATTTTAGTAGATTTTAAAGGGTAAATTAATCCTAAGAAAACAGATCCGAAAAGAGTTAGTTGTAAGATTAGACTCCTGTGGCAGCCGATCTTTCTCACTTTTGGCTTAGAAAACATAATGTGTTCTCCAGAATCAGGACAAGGCTATTACATTTTTCCTGCCTTTCTTTATAAAGCAGTGTGTGGCTTTTGACTATCCCCCTGTATTAGAAAGTGCTGTATGAATGCCAGGGTCATAGAGACTGTCAGCTGCTGGTTAATCATCAAGTCTTCGGCCAAGATCCTTGTCCTGGAACCCCCAAATACCTCCATGTGTCGTACAGGTGTAAACCTAGTACGTATTTCCTCCTTTATACACTGAACTGATTATATTAAATATTAAATTAAATATTAAATATTTACTCCTTTATTGTAATTAAGGGATTTGTGTTACAGCTGAACACAAGAAGAAAGTGATGTGTGAGGGAAATCGACTTTTGCTTCACTGCAAGTTTCCAAAAGTGCTTAATATTTATTCAGCTATTTACGGTAGACCAATGGCAAAGGATGAGTCATGCCCCTCAGAGATAGGAGAACATCCACCTTTTGGTGAGTTTGTGGGCTTCAGTGGGGTTAATTATTAATATATTTATTGAATTGTATTGGAAACATATGTAGGCCTTTTGCCAAAATCTGGACAATGCTGTAAGTGTCAGATTTGAATGGTTTTAAATAATTATTTTATGTTTTGGCAGAATGTCTCTTTCATGGAGCAGTGGATGTGGTCACAAACATCTGTTACGGCAAACAAAGGTGTTTGATCACCGTAGATGAGAAACGTTTTAAAGACCCCTGCCCACCCGGAACGAAAAAGTATCTCACTGTTCTCTATGCATGCGGTATGAGTTCTTTGACGTAGATGTTTGATCTAAACATCTACGAATGTGTTCTTGATAAAGCTGTAGTGTAATCCATCCATCAAACACAATTGCATATCAACTTCACAAAAGCTGATCTTAAACTAGTTTAGCGTTTTTTGAGAGTGTGGGAAAAGATTAGCAAGTGCTCTTCGCCTCATCTCACCCGGTTATTTTCTTCCTGTCTCATAAATTACAATGAAGACGATTGCAGCCGGGAATGAAAACAGAATGAGACTGGCATTTTTAGACCTCAGGGCCTTCCTGTAAGACTTCCTGTGATTGCGTTGAATGCCAGGCTTTTGTTACTGATTGGAAGGCAGAATCAGGCAGTTCACAGGAAGAATCAGGATTACTCATCAGCCTCGCATTGAAAGATCCTGGGAGATTCTGCACATTGGTGCCAGCTTGGCCTTTAAGGGGCTGTATGATGGAAGTGAACTGTTTGCATTGAGAGCTCTGCCTGTTTTGTCTTTCTTTCTGGACAGTTCCTCAAACATTACTCAAGGAGGCCGATCCCAACAGTTTCCAAACTACCTCAGTTCCTAACCAGAGCACTAAAGGTGACAGTACACTATTTAGATCAATAAAATACAAAAACAATGAAAACAACAAGCTGTTAAAATATTTTTCTACAATGTTGTTTATAGTGGAACATCCAGTGGTCAGAAGCTCAAAGTTTCCTGAAAACATGTTTCTTGTCAGCAATTCTTTAATGGCATATGGCTACATCACAGGTGAGTGACGAGGTTTTTAAAATAGTTTTTGTAGTTTATCGTTTTTCATTGAGGCAATTAAAAGTTCTAGAAAATTATGAAGCAAATTAATATAAAACAACCAAAAAGTTTACCAAAAAAATCAGGCCTTTATCCTTAATTATCCTTTATTTATTTTGTAATTTATTTTTAGGTGTTTTTATTCCATAAATTGACCTGCTGTTCTCCCACAGAGCATCCAGAGATGGCCGGTCTTTTCTTCACCTCCAGCGTGTGTGTGGGGCTTCTGGTTGTCCTCATAGCTGTTTCAACACAGATAACCTGCGGAAGAAATCTCAAGACACGCAGAGCGCTCAGTAAGAAAAGTAAAACATCTAGGCTAGAAGAAGAGGAGCCAATGAATGAGGACGTTGATGATGAGGACAGTGAAAATGACAAGGGCTCAGAGTCATTGATGGACAGCTCGAACCTTTCAGAAATAGGCAGGAAGTTGTACTGCTGGGAGGACGTGACGTACACCACAGAAGCAGCGGAGCTGATGGAGAGAATCGAACGCCGAGAGCTTGTGATTCAGGAGATCAGGATGAACGCGTATCTCAATGGAAACACATTCAGTCTGCTTTCACACATGCCAGATGTGAAGCGGAATCCGCAGTAGCTGTGAATCAGTTCTGCTCTGGCAAGTGTGACATCATCACTCAGCTGTCATCTGTTTCAGTGCCTGATTTTAAAGGCTAAAGTTAATGACTTTTATTCCACTCAGCTAAACAATTAGCTGTTTTGCTACATTTTACTCAAACTGAAGCCATGTGACGAGAAATGTATTTTATAAATTATTGCCTTAATTAAACACTGAATTATGTGTCTGTGAAACTTAAATAAAATCAGTTTTAAATTTAAAAGTGTATTTTTATTCTGAAAGAAGTAAATTGTCAAGGTAGTTTTCGATGTAGATCATGAACAATGAACATCAACACGTTTATTACACAATATTACTGAGCTCTGATATAAACTCTATAACTCTCTATACTACAACTTTTTTTGTGCCTTGAGGGGACCAAAACGGTGTGATTTCTGTCTTAACACTCCTGAGATAAACTCTGCGGTGTCGCTGTGATCCTGAGAGCTGTACAGTAATATCCTGTCTTTAAACAGCATCAAGTTTCAATTGAGTAACTGCCAGAGACAGACAAAGAGAGGAAAGGTGTTGCATCCTTCTCTCAATGTCTCATAGCGCGTAACACAAACAAACACTCACATAAACACATTCACGGTAAATGAAGGAGTTCGTTCATTTAAAAAGGCAACCAATGTTTAAAACCAAACAGTCAGTCAGCAGTATGTCAGCTGTGACATCTGTCCGTTTATCTCGGGCCCCATTTGATATTTGTGAGTCCCTGGAACTGCCTTTTTAAAGCCTGTCTGTCCGACCATTCAGACTGTAGATGCGAGTCATCATCAGCCTCTTCCAGTTTCTGTGAACAACAGCACAACAAAACAAACCATGACAAATGTTGTTTCTTAAAGAAATATATTGGGTTCAATACAAGCTCAATGGACACCTGTCACATAATATTACAATACAAACAATGGGCAAAGTTTTACAGTACTGTATAAAGATATACAACATTGCAACTTCATTGCCATGACGATGTACGACTACAGTTATGTTAAGACAAACAATTTTAATGGCTTGTGGCTATACTGCTAAAACAAAGTGCATTTTAATGTGTATGGACTGGCTTCATTCACTTTTTGTATGTAGCTGTACGCATGACTATAATAATTCACATATAATAATTGTGACAGTCAAGATATGGTCGATGAGGACAAAAATTATGATAAACCAAATATTCATACAAGAACAACAGGAAAGGTTTGGTTTCTGACTTCACTCACTTTGAGCTCTTCCTGTCTCCTGTAATACTTCATCATCATCGTCTTCTGTTCTTCCTCACTCATCAGCGGCTCTCGGGCTGGTGCCCCCTGACCTCTCTAAAATCAACAGACAAATGTCACAAATCAATTCTCCAACCGCATGTTCAGCACAATCACAGGTGTATGTCTGTCACCCTCCTCGGACTTCATGGAAGGCACAAACACACAGACACACACACACAGACACACACACACACACACACATACACACACTATTAATATGACAGTGTAGTAGAAAAAATAGTTAGACTAGAACACTTACCTTTTGAATTTTCACCACTATCTTAGTTTTCTCGTTTTTCCCAATATAATCCTGCAGCTTTTTGCCCCTCTGGAGTTCTTTAGATGCCCACCACAGTTGAGCCTCTTCATCTGGGACCACCTGCAATGAAGCCTGCAGGACAGAGCAGTGCAGGACATACAGTATTAGATACTGTCATTATTATTATAATAACTGTTATAATTGTTATTATTATTACATTATTGCCTATTATTATTATTACAAACCACTGTTCTAGTGCCAAAAACATCACTGTTTTTATGAGTTCTTAACAGTTTATTCCTAAACTCTTCAACTTGCATGGAACATATTGGCTGTGTGAGGAAGGCACAGAATACCTGTGTTCCAGTAAGGTCCTCTTGATTTTCAAACTCCATCTTTATTGGATCATGTGGAGGCAGCCCCATTGGGTAAACTATCATCACGGCTCCTCGCAATTGGTCCAAAGCCTCTTTGACCAAATCCATTGTAAGGCAAACACTGGCTTGTACTTGTTTCTTTAGAGAGGAACAAAACAGGTTGATAAGCACCACAAAACTTTTAGAGGTGTTTAGATGTAAACATCTTACAAATGACACATACTTTTGAGATTAAAGCTTTGGCCTCCTCCACTGTTTTCCTCAAAACATCTTTCATCTTCTCATTTGGAGCTAAATTAGAGAAGGCAGACTTTGATAAGAACATAACATGAAATACATATCAAATGTAAACGTTGAATGTGATCGGACTACCATGTCCACTTCGTCGTCCGAGCTCGTCTTTCTGAAACTCAGCTCCTCCACTGGGAACGCATCTGTCCTGCCATTCGTCCTGTAGTTTCAGTTCAACGATCTGTTCATCGGTCAGTCCCTGCATATTCGGCGGAAGAGAGATGCCGTGATCCACCAGCTCTGAAATTTCTACACAGCCAAGAACATCATGTTGTGCTTTAATATACATTTCTGTATTGCGTTTTACAACACAAAACTAGTCTTTTTACTTGATTTGATGATTAGATAAACTTTAACTACCACCAATGCGTGCATGTTCTTAAATGTCACTTTATTGTAACATATACAATATATGTCATACCTGAGCAGATCCGGTTCACCTTTAATCGTCCATTATAGATCTCAATGACCTGCAGAGTCAAAGTGTCGATCGGGACATCCACCGTGGTGTTAAAGAGAAACTGACTCTCTTCTCCCCGTTTGACGTTAAGTTGAACCATGATTCCCCTTTTCTGACCCTGTGCAAGACAAAATATTAAATATATGAGATTTTAAGAGCAGGGAACGAAAGCGCAGAAGCGCTGTGGAGACTTGCTTTAAGCGTGTTTGAGTTGCTATGGCAACTCCTAGGACGCTGTACTGGGCTGCATTAGCACATTGTTGAATGTAACAAATCGAGACAAACGTAATAAAATTAACGCATGTAAGTAACAAGCTTAACTATTTTAATAAATAATAATTATTTAAATGAATGCATCGATTAAAATCACACTCACTGTTTTAGTTGAAACCTCAGCAGCGTAAATAAAACAGCAACGCTGGCGGTGTTACCGGCTGCGTTGTGCGGAAATTGCGTGTAATGTCAAATAAAAGCCCCGTGAGAAGCTTCTTAAAATACAAACGGTATAAATTTACGGCATTACAAGTTTCAGCCAAAGTAATTTATCTAAATTCAATATATTCTGTGATATTAACAGCACATACAATTATTTAAAACGTGCATATATAATATTGCTAATTGTTTTACACCCTAACAATATTATCATGTAAATATCATTTAGCTGTTTATTTTATTTTTTGATCAGAACATGAGAAATCTCTATTCATTAGATGTGTCTTTTCAGGGCTGTTATTTAAATAATCTTCTCTATATTCATACTCATCTAAATCATTGAGCTGAATGATCAGGAACTTAATACCTCTAAACATTTCTTATATGTGTGCAATATCAGTTTTCTAGAACAAATAAACAATTGCATCTTATTTATAGAAGACAAGTTTCTTTTTGTCTCATCTGATCAAGTTTTTAACAGAAGAGATGAAAAAGTCTTACTGTGCCAGCTTTTGTCGGTAAACTTTGGGCACCTGTAGAAGCCCATTCAACGAAAGACTTCATTTGCTGGAGTAAAGTGGGGATATGCATGTTTGTTTGCGCATCTGTACATTAAGATTTTTTGTATTGCATTATGGTGTTTTTATACAAAATATACGCAATGCCCTATCAGCTGAGCTACAGGAACACAGAATTGCAGACCAGGTTTTACAGACGAGTCTATCTGCTCAGTTGGGGTTTATTATAGTGATGTCCTCGGTTGCCATATTAATAAGACTTTATCATGCATGGACCAGTGCTGTCTGACCCAGTTTACAAAACAGATCCACGTGTACTCTGCTGGTGCAGGTGGAGGAAGCTTGCTATTGGTGCATTATCCGGCCAATCGCTGATAAGGATATTATTAGAAAGTAACTGAGAGCTCGCTTAGAACTTTTGCGTCATATTTGTTGACCTACAACTACCATGATTGCCATAAACATCCATCCAAATAAATAAATAAATAAAAAAGCTTTTAAAAAGTAGTTTTATGAGACCCAGATATTTGGCTTTTAAAATAAAGGCTTAAACTAAAAAGTTTTATAAAAAAATATTTATAAAAATATTTAAATATTATAATATATAAATATCTATTGCATTTGTCATTTTACTTAATGCCTATTTTAAGATTATATGTAATTTTTGTTAACACTTTACAATTGCTATTAGTTAATGCATTAGCTAACATGAACTAATAATGAATAATTCTACAGCATTTATTAATCTTTGTTAATGGCATTTAGAAAGAAAGAAAGAAAGAAAGAAAGAAAGAAAGAAAGTGACATGTATTTGCATTTAATACACATAGCCCACTGTTTTTCATTCATGTTCATTGTGCTTTAACTATTGTTAACAGAACTAACTTTTAATTTGTAAATGTATTGCTAAATGTTGAAATTGCCATTAACTAAGATTTAATAAGTATAGTTAAGTATTGTTAAATGCTACCTCATGTTTACTAAGGCACTTAACTAATGTTAACAAATGGAACCTTTTCATAAGTAGCTGTTTGTAACAAACAGATGTTACTGTTCATAAACGTAACTCTTGTTGTTAGATAATATGTAATAGATATTAATAAATAATATGAAAGGAAAATAAATATGTAAAACATTTTGGGGTTAAAATGTAAACTGTGCATGAGATAAAAAAATTAACAGACAAGACTAATAATCTACAAACAAATTCATAGGTGAATAACATTTCCTGCCGGTCCATTTCTTTAGAAATACCATGACATATATAAAGTGATGTAAGTAAACCACATCCGCCTGTTTCCTGTCTCTTAGGATGGCTGTAGCTTTCTTGTCCAAAATGAGCAACAGTTCAGCAATGAGGTTCTGCCCCTTTACCTCAAACACAGCAACATGACCAGCTTATATCATTATATGATAATGTTTTATTTATGATTATATTCCCTCATAAGCCTTCTCATTATCTACTGGGTGTTTGCCCTGCACATACAGACGGCTTCCACAAGATGGTGCATGTGGCGTATCAGCACGAGAACTTCCTGAGAGATCAGCCTCATCTGCTGGGCCTCATCCGCAGGAAGGTGAAGCTGATACACTTTATCATGTGCTGAAGGAGCACCAGTGATATCTGCACAGCGCTGACAAACACTAACTCCCTCTTTATTTCTGATGTTGAATCTTTGTATTGCATTTATGGTGCGTATGTGGCATCATAACTAGGTTTTAGTTACAATTGTTTCTGTGTCACTTCTGTTCAGATTATAAAGGTCATCATCAACAGTGTCCAATCAGAAAAGGTCAAAGTTTGCAAATAGAGGCTGTGAGATAAAATTTCATCTTACAGCGCTAAAAATGTTACCGTAGGCGGTTTAACATGTGGTTAATTACAGCTCCACATATTTCTCATCAGTCACATGTCTCCACCCTTACAGCCCTGTGATTGACAGCTCTGGGGAATTTGAATCAGCACCAAAATACAGGCGTTCATTCAGTGTGAATGCGTTTTCCTCCCTCCAGGAGATCCATTTGTTGCAAGAGGTGTCTGACACACATTTATTGTCTGATTCATTAATTCAATGTTTGTGCATTTTTTTGTCATTTAAATTAAGAGGTTTTCTCATAGTTCTTTAACAAATAATACCAAAACCGATGCTTGTTAGTCATATGCCATCAAATCCATGTGATTTCACTTCATATTATATTCAAATTGAACCTGGCTTACATCATTTTGGGTTTCCATGACAGCTGGATGTGCCACCTGCTGATGTATACACAAATGGAATGGTCATCTCTGACATCACCCATCTGCTGAATGCTGCACCGGTATGACATCATCAGTGCATCTGTGGTCTTCAGCCTCTAAACAAAGTTGTTTTTGTATAGCTATATACATCAAAGGTGTTTTCCAGTGGTATTTATTTGGACAAAGCTGCACAAATAAAGGGAACTGAGAGGCCAAGCATTTCCAATCCTGTTTCATTTGCATTTTCTGTTTTGTAGAGAGCTAGTTCAAGAACGTCCCACCACTCTCTCCACATTTTTATCATCTGCCTCTTCTGCTCTGGTCTGATTGATTAAGATTGATTAATCTCTGCTCTGGAGATGTGAAGTGTTTGACCGAACAATGAAAGAGGAGTCCAGCGTGATTAAAAACAGTCATATCTTTCGATCGGTGTCCAATAGTTGTGCAGAAATAACACAGTGTGCTTGCTTCATATAACGTCCTTAAATCTTTCTCTGTCTCTAAAAATGTTCTGTTACAAGAATTATATTTACCATCATTCTAAAAGCGTTTGTATATTGTCACTTCAGTTTGACTGATTTGGTTTCCTGTTCATTGGCAGCTCTGTAGTCCTGGCAGCTGCATTTCTGCCGTAAAAAACTGCGAAACCAAAATGGAGAGGAAACAAAAAGCCAATAGAGAGGCAGACGCACTACCTTACGCCAACACAGGTACACACAAACACTCGTACGCCCACGCTCAGACACACAAACACACTCTCACCTGCACGTAAACACACAAAACCACATCACCTCAAACTTTATAGGGCAATGATTACCACACACACACACACACACACACACTTATTTACCTTAATATATCTCTCTTTGTTTAATGCATCATTTTCATGCAGTTATAAAGCGGAGGTCCCAAGACGCAGGACTGAAGCAGAAGATCTGTGATGGTGGAGACCGTCCTGATATCTTACCATCTCTCCTGCAGCTGGCACAAGAAGCATTAAGTCAATTCTTCAGTTACACTACGCTGGTCATTTAAATCTCAAAAGCATTGTGGATTATTTACACACTATTTATTAGTCATTATATGATCAGCAGTTATTGGGTAACATTAAAACTGTGATACTGTGAAATTGTACTGGCTTAATAGTTCTACTGTGTGAGTGAATAAGTGACATGTTTTTGTCAGTTATCGTTACCCATAACTGAAATGTGACCTCTGCATTTAACCCATCACTAGTGAGGAGTGAACACACACTGCAAGTCATAAACACACACACACACACACCCGGAGCAGTGGGCAGCTATCACTGCAGCGCCGGGGAGCAATCAGGGGTTAGGTGCCTTGCTCAAGAGCAGTTCAGTTGCTACCTGCCCGTGCTGGAATCGAACCTGCAACCTACTGATTACAAGCCCGACTCACTAACCAGTAGACCACAACTGCCCCCAAAAGATGGTTTGTTGTCTAATTTTCAATAAAGATAAAACAAGTGTTGTTTAGTGCAGGGCATGTTTTGTTAATGCACCATACACATAGACTGAAAGTATGAAAAATAATAAAATATGAAATAACGAACTTACTGCACTAATTAACCAACGTGGTACTTAGATCTTAGTTATAGGTAGACACAGAATGTGGTTTCTAAAAAAACAGGAAACTTATCACATGCGTCAGCGCACACAACACGGTTAGAACAAGGAAGATTGATACAGAGAGAAAAACAGCCAAGTTATGTGACTTTGATCAAGATGATGTTGCTGCTGTTAAGTCTTTATTTGTGGATCGTTCCCTCATTAGCATCATCTTATCCAAGTGAGTATCCCACCACTGTCCCATTTCTGTTGCATTTCCAACAACGTGTCTATTTTGGTTGTCGTCTTTTAAAAAAAAATGCAGGTTTCATGAGACAATGTTTTCTAATACTTCTGAAGCTTGGTTTACAACAAAGAAGTGATATTTAAAATACTAAACAAAACAGTGTTTTTTGTCTTTTTATTAATTTTCTGTCTTTTTTGTTACTGCTGTATTTTCAGTATATTTTAACACTGCAGTGGTACATGTGTTTTGGTTAAACTGTTAAAATATAAAGTAACACAATGTGTTAGGCTTTTAAATATTTGATCAGTTGAAAAGACAATTTTTTTACAAAATCTTCAGGAAATTGTGAATTTCAAGATGGATGTTGTTGTACACACAATTCGGTTTCCAAAATGTCGGTTCAGATCTGTGGCCATGATGTGCACACGCATCATGACCTCACAGCGTTTTCCGTTAACCAAATCACAATCTTCTAAGAAGTCTTCTGAAATGGCTTAATTTGAGATCCGGAAAATCCAAGTAACACTGTAAAGAAAAAAAAGTGTTTGTTAGTATCTGTTTAAAAATCTATTTCCTGTCTTAACTACAATTGTGTGTTTAGACCACTACTGATAAACAACATGCATTACAAAGTTGGGCAAAAAATGAAAATAATGTGTGCCTTTGCCAAAGCCAATGATTCTCTCATCTTTACACAGAAATAAACTGCCTTGTCATAAACCTGGAATATGTTAGTTGTTTATGGAACGAGCATGGGATTCAAAACCACAATTACAAATTCAAAAGCAGGTATTTAATGTAAAAGCATAATAAAAAAAACTTGCATGTTTATTTGCTTCAGGACTAACATGCATGTGATTTCTTCCAGGTTTACAAATTATCCTGAACTAAACTGTCCTGAATATCACAAGATAAACGGTGCAAACATTGGTTGCATGTTTCCTTACAATGAAACCCAAAGATTCAATTCACTGGACACATGGTTGTATTACGACAATGGTAGCTTGGTGACCCAGCAGAGACATCAGCTAAAAAACGAGGGTATGTCCACTCTTGAAACCTCTCATTTATTTTTCATGACCAACAATAACTGCACAGAAATCATAAATAATGTTTCCCTAACGTTAGTATTTGGTTAGCATTTGGTTATTTGTTTGGAAACCAAACAAAAACGTTCTAAGAATGTTCCTTTTAAAAAAAAAATGTTGTATTGACACTTCTTAATGTTTTGCTAAACAGTGAAGCTTAACCCTCCATATAACCTGTCTGTTGTGGCGAGAAATGATACTGAGCTCTGGCTGTACTGGAATGTTACACAAAACGGAAAGTGTATTGAGAGCCGAGTTCGCCATAGGACATACAACACAAACTGGCAGGTAGAGTATTA
This sequence comes from Ambastaia sidthimunki, assembly GCA_036877625.1. Classification (NCBI taxonomy): domain Eukaryota; kingdom Metazoa; phylum Chordata; class Actinopteri; order Cypriniformes; family Botiidae; genus Ambastaia; species Ambastaia sidthimunki. The sequence continues at coordinate 96,563 of JAZGTK010000005.1, read as the reverse complement.
TAAGGTATTATATACCTTAGATAGCATGACAAACAATTTGTAAACCTGGTGACACAGTTAACCCATCTGTCTCCACAGAACAAACGCCCCGGCACCAAGAATGTCTTCAGTTTGCCCTTTCCCTCCAAAAAACGCTATGAGTTCCAGGTCAGTGCTCGGATAAGCTCAGCCTGTGGAGAATCCAAGTTCTGGAGTGAATGGAGTAAACCTGTGTACTGGCAACCTTTAAAGCCCACCAACAACACAGGTACTGACACAGGAAGAAGAAATGAGCTTATTGCACTTTTCTAAGACTCTAAGATTTGATTATTTAAGTACATCTTATTTGCTATTATTTGATGCTGTCTGGCTGTTTTTGTAACGTTCTTTGACTGTGGAAATGGGGTGTAATGTGTTGAACTGATCTAAGAACACTGAACTCTTATTGGTACCTGAAGCCATTATATAAATAGACAAAAAAATGGTTGAAGATTGCCTGTGACTTCTTTATAATCTTCTTTATGACTTTTAACCAATGGCAACTTTATGCTTCTCCCAGAAGGTCCAGTTGTCATGTCCGTGACATCAGTTTTGCTGTATGTAGTTGGGGCCACAGTAATGCTCATCATACTCTCCTGTTTGCTGGTCCACAGTGAGAGGTTTGTGTCATATAATCAGAATCCATGTTTTGGCTCATGTTTTAAAATAAAAGTCTCCTTAGCCTATACATATATAATGTTAAGGGTAGAGTAGGCAATTTTGGAGAGGACAGCAATAGCAAGCTAGCTTTGATAGCATACGATACTACCCAATGTTCAGAGAGCCTTCTTCAATAGTGTTTGTCCAATCATTGCATTCGGACCGAATTCATTGATTTGACAAACATTTTACTGTCCTGCATCTTTCACAGAAGACATATTTATATATTTAAATTAATTTATAGTGATTGCTATCAGGATGTGAAGAGACTTTTAATCAGCATAACAAAAAAATTTTTTTTGAAAAAGATCACCTACCCTGAATTTAAGTGTGTAGTAAAACATTTAATAGAACTATTTTTTTCTAATGTTTAATGTTCCTTTATAGATTAAGGATCATTCTGGTACCTGTGGTGCCAAATGCTGGACGAAATGTAAGCAAATACCTTGCGGCTCTTTTCGACAACTATGATGGCAACGTAGAGGTAAGCACAACATAAATGCCTGTAATCATTCAAAACTGAAAATACGATCTTTGATTCATGGTGAAACAACTCTATCTATTTTTACTTGTCACACAGAAATGGCTTTCCATCTCCAAAGATCTGGAGAAAGGCTTCAAACCCAATTTCACCGAGCGTGCTTGCCTCGTGCAGGAGTACAGAATATCCCAGTCGAGCAGTGACAGTGGAAGTGTCCTCTCGATGCCAACAGACCTGTCATCAGATTACCAAAGCATGCACAGCTATTCATCAGCCTCAACCATACCTGGATCTGCTGAAACCTCCCAGAACCAGCCTCCACCTCCAGCAGATAAACCAGTCATGACAGCGAGTTAGTCAGCAGCTATTGATCTGAAAGATAGCGTTAGGACAGATGGTGTTAAGACAAGTAGTGTTAGGAGAGTTAGTGTTAGGACAGATAGTGTTAGGTAATTATGTAAAAAAGCAATAAACTATTAAATGGCTGAAGTTTTACTTTTTGAGTTTATTGTTAAGACTGACAGGGACGTGCCCTGATACGGTTTTGATATGTATCATCATGGAAAAAGTGTAAAAACAAGTCAATTCTGCAATATGATTTCTACATTTTGTAGTTGTGTTTTACTATGTAGATCTTTAAGCCTCCAGACAACTCCAAAGCCAAAGTCTGACTGTTTGATGGTTTGTTATGAATGGTATGTGTGATTCTCGCTGCTCAAGTAACTGGTGTTATGACATTTTTGTAGTTATGACAGTCTTAGCAACAGTATGATTGTGATTTCAGGGTGATTTTTAGAACAATAGCTTTAAGTTCAGATTATATTTTTAAACTCAGGAATCATTGTGTCCTTAAGCAAGGCACTTAACCCGTTTGCTCTTTCCTGTATTAATTATAATGCAAACGGCTTTAAATAAAGCCTGTTATGTTATACTTAGACGTTTATATATTCATGATGCTTTTTGTATCCCTACATGTATCAGCATTTTATTTTAACCTGCTGACTAATCTAATGTAAAGCGGTCCCTTCAGTCACCCAAGATTTAACTGCACAGTGAAAGATTGTTATCTGAATAAAGATTTTATACAATGCGAGACTGATTTGGACATTCCAGTTTCATGCACAATTTGCATTTGACTACAACACAAAAAAAACGTAACATAACTCATCTGATTTTACATAACTCATCTGTAAAATCTACTGCACTTAAAATAGACATCAACAGCTTTGTTTGCAATTCTTCAGGCTTTCATTATAACTGCAATCGGGAAACACAATTTTTTGTTTATAATATAAATCAAAAGCCCTTGAATTTATCCAAAAAATATTTTTTTAAGGTTTTTCTAAATAGTGCTCAGTGTCAAAATTCCCCCTCCAAAAAAATACAGATTCTTATGTTTTGATATTATATCCAAACGATACCTAAATATGAATATTCAGTCACATTCTCTTTCCACAAATAACAAAAACATAAAAAAGTGAACTATTAAAATTTTATTAAGAACAAGAAAAAAATTGTGACAACTGACAAACAAAAAAACAGCAATAAAATCATTGTTTCACAAATAAACAATTATTGGTGCAACAAACCAAATTGAAGTGCCACTTCGTTGGGAACTGATATTTATTAAGCCAATTAACAAGTTAAGAACTAAAATGTTTAAAGGGGCAAAGGATTCCAAGCAGACATGCGGACCTCATGTGAGGGCCAGCGGGGAGAATCCCTGTAGTGTCTTCGAGTGGTCACGCGCCTGAACTGAACGTCTGTAGGAGACAGATCAAAAGGCAATCTTTCACTTGTTGACGGTGTTAAACCATCTTCAGAAACATCATCATCAAGTGCCAAAGATCCAAAAGCTTTAGATGGAAACTGAAATGTTGGACTGGCATCCAGCCATGAGGAAGTTTCCTCAACTCTTTTGGAGAGAGGAGAGACCTGATCCGTTTTTAGATCTTCAGCAGGGCTTGCATCTTCAAAGTGATTCAATGGCACCATCTGCTGGAAGAACGTTGGAGATGTAGAGTCAGGCGTAGCCACTTGATCTTCCTCAGGAAGTCGAAAAGGAACAACAGTCCCGTGTACCTCCTGATTATCAATGTGGCATTTCTGATGCAACAGTTTATGAAGATCAGATACCTGGTCATCCAGCTCTGATTGCTTACTTAAGGACTGAAATTCCACTTTGTCCACTGCAGACTTTAGTTCTTGATTTCTCTCTGAGCATGCTAGAAAACAATCCACATTCTCAACATTTATTGGCTGAGATTTGGGGGAATGTTGGGATATCTTGCAGACCTCTTCTCGATGCAAATCATTGATCAGTTCATGGTCTACAGACTCCACCCCTGAATCTGGACTAGCATCGCATATACCTATGAAAGCCTGATTTGCTGGTGGAGATCTCTCAGGGCTCCCCTCTTGTGGTCTCTCTGATACTCCCTCATGACTGATGGAACGGCCAAACCGGCGTGCCCCCTGCCTTCGAAGGCGTGTAGCTCCCTTCTGAGAGCATTCTTGTGATTTTTCCCGAAACTGAGGCGCTGCCCGTGATGTCCGCAACAGCAAAGTCAAAGCACTAAAACCTCGAAGACGCTCAGCCACTGACAAACGCTGATGAGGTCTTCTGAAACCAAGAATCGAATCTCCCATCTTGTCTTGTTTGTAGTTTTTTCGTAATTTAATGGTTCCCGTCATGTCTTGCCCTTCCATTTCTCTACTACCTACAGTGTCCTTCTGCTCATTTTCCTGCTTATTTGAGAGGGTAAGACTTGCAAACATTGGCCATACACTATTATCCATCTCTGGATCAGCTCCACCAGCATCCTTTTCCAACTCTGGAATCTCATCAGAACACGATTCCAAAGTCACCTCAGGCAAGCTAATGGATCTACGTGGACGGGGACGGTTCTTTGAGCTCTTCTTAACTTGTTTGGAGATCTTACATGGTTGTTCTTCCACCAGCTTGGTCTCTGGCTCCTGTTCTCCTGTTTCCTTAACCTCCTGGACTTTGTTTTGAGTGACAGATTCTACCATTGCGTGCTCTCCTAACTGTTCAAACTTTTCATCTTCAAGTACAGTCCAGCACTCATCTTCACAGGGTTCCTTACTCTCCTGTTTTTGAATGCAAGTTGCTTTAGATACCACTGCATTTATACAGTCATTAGGGCTTTCAACAAAACTGCAGTTAAGAAGATCTGGGTCATCTTCAACCTCATTTCCGATGACAACTGCAAGACAGAGGAAAAGTTCCATGAAATCCAAAGTTTGAATAACAGAATCTGAAATGATGATGATATTCATAATGACTGATCCAAACCTCCTCCTGGTCCATCAATGAGGATAAGTGGTATCTTCTGAGATACATCAACATCCAAATGTGGTGGACTACTCTTACAATCAGCTTGTAAGCTGTGATCTTCCACACAGTTTTCAGTGTCTTTGTGCGTTGGTGTCATTGACATCTAAAATATTAAAGTTACAGTGTTAAAGGCCAAAGTGATTTCTTAACAAAACATGAAAAAACAAACTAAAAATAAAAGTCAAAGGGAAAGAACATACATGGTTGGTGAAAAACCGAAGAGATCTTTTTCTCCGATGAATCTTGTCTTCAGGAGGCCTGAAACCCCAAAATACACAGATATGCCAGATTGCCATCTCATATCAGAATACATATCTAATTGCTTGGCAATTTAAGTACAGTGTAGCGTGCAACAGAAATACCGAAGGGATTTCCTGTGTTCTCTAGTCTGGTTTCTCTTCTTGCAAGTGGTGGAGGTGAGATCTTCCTTATTATTTTGTTCCTCCTGGGGACTGTTACTACTTGTGGATCCTGATTCTAAACAGATTTTGTTAAGCAACTTTGCTGCATTAAACAATCTTGAGAGCTGGAACATTTGTCTATAAGTGAACTCACCTCCTGTTGGCTGGCTGATTGAAGATTGCTTGTCTTCTCTTAGATCATGAAGAGAACGTCTGAACAATAACACACACAAGTCTTATAGGAGAACTGCATAGTCATTTCCAGACTAAAAAATATAATACGTTGTTAAATCACAAATGTACCTTTTCTTAGCAGATCCTTCAATGTCAGGGACAGTCTCCTCAGTGGCTTTGCGTTTGACTGTGACTGGTGACTGAGGAGTGGGGCTTTTTGAGAGTGGAGGATCTATAAAGAGTCAAAAGTATCACTTCAGTTAGGAGGCAATAATTACAAAAGAAAATTCCATGTAAAATTGCAACTCACCTGATGTAACACTTAGAGATATTGGTGGTCCAGTGGGAGTGCGGCATGGCTTCAGTTTGGAAAAAGCATCTACAAACATCTCTGAAACCAATATAAGAGTAAAACTGTAAATACTCTCAGATGTTGTCACAGAAAATGAGTAACTTTTCATACCTGTGACTAAAAAGTCTTAACGATTTTTAAATCGACAACTATTCTAAAAAATGGGGGCCATTACCCTGTAAATGTGGTTTACAGCACGATGCAAATAACATCATATCAACAAAATCTCACCACCAACACTTCGACGCCGTTGTCGTCTTAGGCTTCTGTACACACTGAGACCTGTTCTCTTACTGAACATGGTGCCACCTGCAGGAGAGGATGTCTCTGTTGCCCCCGTTGCTTTTGATGCTTCCAGCACACATGATGGAACAATACCTATATAGGAGACATAGTGAACACACACTGGGGATTTAACCAACAAGGGACTACTAATGGAATTGGCACACAAACGTCATACATCTTTACCAATACGATCTGCATGAAGAATAAATGATTTGATCACTGCTGCCTGCTGGTCTAGATGTCTCTCCGTGTCCACAGTTAGTTTGCAGGGTTGCGCTTGACACTGAAGCAGGTTCGGAGCAATCACGACTGCCAGACTGTTCACATCCATTCTGTTCTCACTGCATCTCATCAAAGACAAGAAAATTAGGACATTTACCATTACCTACATTAACTGCCTACATCATTCTAAAAGTTTACAGAAGTGCATAGGAAAGGCAGACACTGAGACAGTATAGTGTATAGTGTTTAACTTAAAAATAGTGCTCAACAAAGTATGCAACACATGTATTCAAACCTCTCGGCAGCCTGACGCAGAAAGCTGCAGATGTATCTCAGCGCACGAGCGTGAGATGAAGGAATCAGAGCTGTTATGAGCAGAGTTGTCCTGATTCTTGCCCCCTCCTGGTCATGTGACATCTCAAGCCCCTGAGCCTGAATCAGAGGACCCTGGAGGTCCGTAGGGATGAGGGGTGTCGGCAGTTCCCGCAGAAACTGCTTGATGAGAGACGCAACATCGCAAGGCTGCAGGGAGTCTGCTTGAGGGGGGAGGAAAACTGTCTTACCCTGCTCCAGATCAGCCTATCAAATGAAAGCAATACTGATTGCATTACTTTCTCATGCAGATTTGCATTAATAGTGTATTTTTATGTGTCACTGGCCAATATGACACTTGTGCTGATCACAGGGACATGAAACAACAAAATTTTCTTTTTTTCCAGACAAGGAATTACTGCCAGACAAGGAATTACATGTGTAATTGTATATAATAGTAAGAAGTTACTGTCACTGTAACAAATATGAGATTTTAAGGAACTGACCCTTAATGCACGAATGCGACTCAGGGATCCAGTCTTTCTGAAAAGACCTTCAGTATTCAGATGCTGTGATAGATACCCACAGGCCTCCACCAGGAACCTTAAAACCACCATCATGTTTCAGTCAGTGGACATAGAAATCACCAGTTTGTGGTTCATTGATCCATTTTTAAATCACAACTCATCTTCTGAGTATCAGACTTTAATTATTTTTAACATTGAAGAGCTTTTAATAACATACTGAGGTACTGTACCGCCCATGTCAGACAGCTGATGTTGAGGGAGCAAGTGCAGGTCACGTCCAAAGGCAAACAGTTGTGGCTTATTCTTCTGAGCGGAACATTCAAGATATATTTTTATATGATTGACGTCTACGTGTTATTATTAAAGTTTAATTGATATTTTTTACCTCACTGAACGCTTGTTCGGCGTTTGACTGTCCGTTCAGGAAGTTCTTCCAGTTTTTCACGCGGATGCCGACAGTCTTCAGCGCGTGAATGATCGCCACCACGCGCAAACGCTCCTCTGTTAAACCTGCCATGACGTTCCCGTTAACAAACGTAAAACGTCCTGTCTGAATTCGCAATGTTTTGTTAGTTTGACTGTCCGTTCGCTGCCGCAAAAAAATCACGGGAACGGTAACATTTGCTTAATTGGTGCGGCTTCAACTGTTTTCGTATGAACCGCCTGAGATGACTGATGGCAGACAGGTTGTCTCGCGCGCACCGTTCGTATGCAAATGAGCATAGCTTATGCAAATAAGCGTGCAATGACGTTGCTCACGTTATGCACCTTTATTTATTCTTAAATTTAAGGTATCTAAATGTCCTTTCTTCAAACATACATTTTCATTTCAACATTTTCATTAAAAAATAGCTTTGGCAAATAGCTTACAGGTGGTAATCTTATACCAAGTTACCGAAAATTAAATTGTTTGCTATACATTTTCACTACTAATATGCATATAATACTATCATAGAAATGTGCTTATATAATGGCTGTTTATCATTTTAGGTGTACAAAATAAAGTTTGTAGGTTACTTTCAAATCTGTTTATGCAAACTAAAGCACTAATTCTCCAGTAGGGCAGATGACATCAGTCTGTAACATTCAAATGACCAAAGCAGTAATACAAATTGATGGGAAATATAATTTCTTTAATTTCATTACACAGTGTAATTTGATGACCTCAAAACTGCCAATCAGTTGAATAACCAAATACCAGATGGAAACGAAAAGAAAAACAAAGCCAGTGATAGAGTCATTTCGGTTTATGGAAAATTCATTCACATCGATTGATTTGCTCACATTGCATCTGTTCATCAACAGCACACCAAAATGCAAATAGGTAAATAATAGGACATATAGCAAAACAGTGATTGTCTGAATAATTTTAACTGAAATGCACAAATATGTATAGAATTGGTAAAGCAGAGCATTTTATTGACTTGACCGTTTTAATCCGTACAAACACTGGCTGAATCTTTGAACATGATGGAAATACATTGTCAGGAAACCCAGTTGACATACAATGACTCAACTATATAAATAAATGATATTTCACAGATAGTGCCGCAGATACAGATCACTTCATCTTTGCAACAAAGTCTTCTCCTTTCTTGATGGAGCCCTTGAGTTCATCCATGGCTTCAGCAACCAGCTTCTCCTCAAAAGCAGACAGCTTGCCAAGGCCGAGATTCTTTTCAATACCATTTTTCTGAGAAAAGATAAAACATGACACAAATAACCATCATGTTTGTTTTCCTGTGTGCTACATTTCCATTGTAAAGCAGAGTCCTTCTTTTGACCATCAAAATGTAGTGTGTGGTCACCATTGTTAGTTACTTGTTACCTACAATGAGAACTAGAAGTTTACAGAAGGTCTAGATGGACTTACCCCCAGCAGAAGAGGTGTGGAGAAGTATTTACATTCAGTCTCCTCAGATCTCACAAACGCACATTCAACAACACCCTCCTTTCCGTTCATGGCATCAAGGAGAGAGAATGTGAATCTGGCTCCAGCATAGGCCATGGACAGGGTGGCAGAACCTGTGGACAGAAACCAAATCAGTTTACACAGATAACGCTTCTTATTCCAGATCTTCTCAATGGCATTTTCACCTCTCAAGGTTGAACCGATGGTTCAACCTTGAACCGCTTTAGTTCATACCTGCACCAGCTTTAGCCTTCACCACCTCAGTTCCTGCTTCCTGGATCCTGCCTGTCAAAGCTGACAGCTGATCAGCGGGGAACTCAACTTTAGGGGTGCACTGAGAAGAACAGGAGGTCTTATTATTTGGAGAAGTTAATATACAGCAGACCAAAAGCCACAGCAAAATGTATAATTATTGTTCCTGCGTTAATGCATCATTTTAAAATATACTAGAACCAAGATAAGTTTCAAGCAATAAAACTTAGATGCAACTGAAGTCATGTCTTTGGCAGAAAGCTGTTTTCTTCACCTGTGAAATAAGAGGAATGATGGTCTTTCCTGCATGTCCTCCAACAACAGGCACATTGACCCGGGCGGGATCAAGACCCTAGAAACGTCACAGTACAAAGGAAAAATGGCTAAATGTGCAAATTCCTATATAAAAATATCAACACTAGAAAACAAAAGTAAATTTTACTTGACTTTATCACTAAAACTAACTTTGAGCTCAGCAACAAAAGTGTTGGCTCTGACAATGTCCAGTGTTGTGACACCAAAGACTCTGTTGGGGTTGAAGACACCGTGCTTCTTCAAAACTTCTGATGTGATGGGGATAGTGGAGTTCACCTGTAATCACAATGTCAAATACATTTCAGAGTTCATCATATCTTAACAGGTGCTTAAAATAATTAGTAATGTATTCATACAGAAGTCACAGGCCACACCTGTTTAACCTTTGAGTACTGACTGGGTAAAGATGTATATTATCCTGAGGCTTTATACTTACTGGGTTTGCAATGATGCAGATCATGGCCTGAGGGCAATGACGAGCACAGGCATCAGCTAGTGTGGCCACAATGGTGGCATTGGTGTTAAACAGATCATCACGAGTCATACCTAAAAAAAAATGAAAGAAACGAAAATAAAGGAAATTGCTCTGGAAAAAGGAAACTGTATTGTGAATTCATCACCAATCAGCAACTAAACAGACCATTAAGGTAAATGTGACCCAATTAATTTACTTAATACACATTCCTGATTTTATGGTAAACTATTTAGCGTGTATATTTGTGCAGAAGAAAACCAATGTCTTGGTAATCTTTTAATCAATATTTAACATGTTTCAAACTGACATTATCTTTTCATTTGTTTAACCCCTCCCTTTCATAAACCCTCCCCTCCACGGTCATGTGAAAACTTCAAGATCCAATCAAATGTAAGAAGACCCACCAGGTTTCCTTGGGACACCAGCAGGGATGACAACAACTTCACAGCCTTTCAGTGCAGCACCCAGCTGATCTGGTCCCATGTGCCCTGTAGGACAAGACTAGTGAACTCTATAGCCGTCTTATTCAAAGCAGTATTACATCACTAATGACTAAAATAGAGCCATCAGAACCTGTGGGGTCTATTGAACACTACAAAGGAGCTGGAGAGGCCGTGAGAACCAGCAGTGTACCTGTGACATGGGCTCTTGTCTCAATGTGGCTGAGGTCAGCAGCCACTCCAGGAGTGTGGGCGATGTCATAGAGTGAAAGCTCGCTCACTAAGGGGCTGTTCTTCAACAGGAGGGACAGGGGCTGCCCGATGCCACCTGAGGCACCCAACACAGCTACCTTGGCATTATTCTGCAAGAAAAAAACGATTTGTCTCTAGGCAACGCGTCACACATGGCAAATATAAGACTCACTCTTGCTATATCAGTAAGGCAGTAAAGTGACATTCTGAGTCAACAAACCAGATTTACTGCTTTATATGAGCCTATAAGCGTAATATTAAAATGGAATCATTAATCATAATCAAAACCTGAACAGTTTCTCACATTAGACCTAAACTACTACCAATTTACTGTAAACGTTGCATTGTGTTGTGTTGATGTTGGACGGTTTACACCAAGTGATTAAGGTTTTAGTAAGGTCTTAAGTCGCACATACAAAGCAAGTCTGCATAACAAATATGTATTGTTTTATTAGAGGACTCCTGAACACAATTTTATTAGTGTTATGCAAAACAACCGTGTTTCTTTTCATTATTCCAAATGATAAACCACAGACATCTTGCACTGCAGAAAATAAAGCAACTTATTTAGGAATGCATGCATAGGCCTCAGTATCACTTTTCAATATAACTGCAGGCCCTATTAAGACAGAACAATCTCAGTATCATTTGATGTTTCTGTAAGCAACCAGCAAACAACATCTCAGCTGTCTAAATCTAAAGTGATAAGGTTACAAGTCCAAAACACTGAGCACAAAACTGGCCTTGCAGTGTACAACACTAAAGCTAAAATAAATAGTGATATCCCATTATAGATCAAAGATATACACACTTCTGAGCCAAGTAGCTGATTACTCTACTGACCTTTTGCCGAGGGGAGCTCAGTTAAAGTGATACTTCCCATAACCAGGATGATCCTACCCACGCAAACTAAACGAGTTGGCAAGGTCGACAAGCCTTGACAGCAGGATTTTTACTTTTACATCTTAAATGATCCATGCGTCCTCCACAAACACAAGCATGACTATATGACTGAGAGGCACGTTTAATTCAGCCACCTACACTTGTGCGAAATGTCAAGAAAGGTAACATTTAGCTTTCATTAACTTTATTGCAGCTGATCAGCTTGTTCACCAGTTACATTATAATGTATAATGTGTACAACAATTCAATGTGTACAACATCCCACAACAATAAATAAGAGACACTATTAATCTCAGCTTAACGTGTTAGCTTCAGTATTCACTCATATGCATAATCGAGGCTAACTTTAGCTAACCCAACTGCACAAATGTTCATAAACATGACAGATTTTACCTGGGAGGTTGTGGACAAGCTCCGGACGAGGGAGGCTGTTGGTCTAGCAATGCGAGAGAACATGCTGGCTTGAATTTGTGTGTATTTTCTGTTTTTAAAATGAATAGTTGATACAGAGCCCGCCTGACAGTGACTTCAACGTCCTCTAACAAGACAACCAGAGTCGAGAACGAACTTGTGGCGCAACCAAGTTTGTTGACGCTATAACCCACTGGCCGCATCTGATTGGTGGAGAGCAAAAAGTGCAGTGTTATGATTGAACGGTTATATTATCAATCATGTTGAATGGACCGGTCTTTCGCACCGCCTACTGCTTCAGGTTCACCTTGTGGTGCGTAATTTGCTCAATTTGAGGAGAAACGTCAAAACTTGTTGCTTAGTACCATTTAGGTCTATAAAGAGTTAAAATATTACATTCTTAAATGATTGGCATGTTTATAGTTTAAAAAAATATATATCAAATTTATCAAAACTGTAAAGTTTATAATGTTAAAATTAAACTCTATTAATAATAATAGTATTGTATAATAGTGCAACACAGTATCCCACAATGTAATACTATTACAATGAACTGCCACCATTTTTTTAATTGCCATTTCAATTATCTGAAATGTTTACACGTTTAAAACATGTATCGCTGCATACTGTTTTACATATTGTTTTAAATAGTATGCAGTATACAATGTAAACTCTACGTACTAGGCAGTACGTTACTATTCCATTCCGAACATGCCGCCCCTTTTCCGCTCGTTCCTTTTAGCCGCGATGTTTCCAAACTGACCAATCATTGTCCACCCTCCTTGACAGCTAACCAATCAGAGACGGTTATCGGTTCCGTTGCGAGTTTCACATTTCCGGGTCTGCTTCAGGAATGTAAACTATTCAACATGGAGACAGTTGATAAACTGGAGGCGATGGTAAGCTGTTTTTAAAACAAATACTTCCATAAATGTTCCCTTCCAAATAAAACAACCTTGTGCAACGAGCGTTTAGCTACATCCTTGTCTTTAATGGTGATAAGAAAAAGTAAAATACAATTTATAACGGATTATGCGTGTTGTGCATGTCTCTGACTTTCCCCGATTGGAGAGGAAAAATACGAAAAACATGTAGCTGAATGGGCATTGCTAGACCCAATATTTAGTCACATTTACATCGAAAACGGCTTTCATGTGATTGAAATGCTGTAATGAACACATGCTGGATCAAAACACACTTGATATATTGTAAAGGGTGGGTGTTTGGTCGATGGGTGATGTGTGAGGCGCTGATCGCTGGTGTATGGACTGCGGGTGCAGGAGGGCCTCTGCGTGTGTCCCTTAGCTGCTTGCTGCATCTTTTTCATGCATCTGACTTTATACGAAATGTCAAACATTGCAGTCAGAAACGAAGTGTGTGCTAACGTGTTTCCAAGCTATTGCCATATTTGTTATGAACTCAGTTTTATTTCTATAAGGAATTTACCCGTAGACAATGTACTCTCAGCAAATGTACTACAGCAAATCTTTTTGCTTTCAGTCAATCTGGTAATCTGCCAGCCTGCTATTTTTCCTGTGCAACAAATTAAGTAAACCTTAAATATACATTAATAGCACTTTTCCCATGGTTTTAATGTCATAAGTAAAGGTGGCGATAGTGGGCGCAACATTGCCCTTATTCAGCTAGCTAATATTAGTGCCTTTCACATTGTGTTTAATGTTTTATTTAATGCATATAACACAACTGTGTTTTTCCCCCAGGCTGTTTATAGACATTATTTATCTGGATATTTCAGCATGCAAAAAGGACCACCCTGAATCTGTACTGTCTGTCCAGTGCCCCTTTCATATTGTACTACTGATAACCCAGTTATTAAAGCAGTGCAATGTTAAAAGGGCATTGGCCAGGGATTTTTCTCAAAGGTAGGGTCAACCGCGTGGGTCAGCTGTATCAAGTGCTGTTACCAGGTGCTCTGACTTCATTGCACTACTGTATTGGACAGCTAGCAGTGCAATAGTATTGTCAAAGCATCCGAGAGCAGCTTTGCACAAATTGTGAAGAGTTGTGCCTCTATTTTTGTGTTTTCTATGTTTTACAGTTGTAATTCTAATTCCTGGGACCCTATCGGTATTGCCTCTGCTGTCCACTGCGTTCAGAGTAGTGCAATATTGCTAATAGGGTTTCAGGTTTTAGGTGGGCCACCAAATGTCTAAACGAATAAACAGTAAACCAGTTGGTTGGCTGCAAGCGTCTCAGTTCTTACTGAATGATGGTGTTTAGAACTGTGTCTTTGTAGTTCCAGAAAGCAGAGGCGGATATTGAATATGTGGAAAAGCGGCTGAAATATGACTTCATGACCAATGCGCGAGAGGCTGGCTCAGTTGAGGTAAAGTCACAAACCTGCATGCAGTTGCTTTTAAAGGGGCAGTTAACCCAAAAATTAAAATTCTGTCACTCACTGACATTTCAAAGGTTGCAACGTCTATCAGCCACAAACGTCACCAAACCTCTGATGTGATAATGCCTCACAAGCAACAAGTATCAATTTTAAAATGGTTGCTTTTCAAAATGAGACAACCTCAATAATAATGCGACCATCAAACGCACCCCCAGAACACACAGCCTTCAAAATGAGACACAGCTGTTGTCGCAAACCTGTATGACTGTTTATTTTCCATTTTCTTCAGTCTGTGACTTACGGTTGTTTACTGTGTCTTGTGGATCTTTCAGGGGAACCCAGTCCAGTTGTTGGAGAACCTGTCGGCTATCAAAGCACGTCATGCGGCTCTGTGTGTGCAGGTGGAGGAGATCGCATCCGAACAGAAACGGTCCATGGACTCCATACGAGCTCACCTAGACACTACAGTGCAGCTGGTTCAACAGCTGCAGAACACAGCAGATATACAGGTGTTGATTCAGTCAATACCTGCTCAGATTGCAACTGGCTACATGTTGTTATAATGTAAATTATAGCAATACAGTACAAGCCTGCCTGCATTGATTGTACCACAGTTAGGGGTTACGTTTGGTTCCGCCTCAAGTTCTGTTAGGTGTTGTAAATGTTTGACTTGTGCTGTAAGTCCAAATGCAAATCTTGTGTTGAAGGTTCCACCATTAACAAAAGAAGAGGAAGAAGCAAAAGATGTTCTCTGCTCATCTGTTGCTGCACTGAGTGTAAAGGTCAGACAAAAACACTTTCCCTCTTTATTTAATAGATTTTATGGACATTTAACATTTATTAAATGTTTTTATTTCTTTAGGCTGTACCCACAACATCAGAACTTCAAATGCAAGCACAGACTGAATGTAAGAAATTAAATCTCAACAACTGTGAACTCTCCAAAAACAGTCTCGTAACAATTATAATAGAGTTGTGTTTTGTCTATGTCCTGCAGCACAAAGTATGCATGAGGTGACTGAGGGCACTTTTGAGACGGTCCCCCAGACCGTACGTGCTAACTTGAAACTGATCGATCTCAATACACTGTATAAGCAGTTATCAGAGCACTTCTCAGATAAAAACAGGTTTGTTTAGTCATATGTGCAAATATTTCTTTAGCTTAAAGTCCAACATTTTTTTCTGTGAGGTGACACAACAGTGACTTTTCGTGAAATTGGGACAGTCATGTAATAAAAACACACTATTATTATTTACTGTGTAAAGAAAAAGGTGTTTTCTAATATATTTGACCACTTATATTTCCAGAGGACCAATAAGCACTCAAAGAATGAAGAAATTGAATATGAATGTCAGTGATTCTGCGCTGAAGACCTTACGACACCTCAAACTCATCGAACTGGATAAGAAAGGATTTGTGTCTATGAATTTTAAAGACTGAGACATCTTTGCAAACTATATCAACAATCCTGGACAACAGTGCCAGAGGACTGTTAGAAATGCAACTATAAATCAATTAAGATTAATTAAGATTTGTTACACCACTGAGGAAAAAAGATATTTTGTCTTTTTCAGGAATGAAGTTGAGTTCAGCTGTTATTTTGTTTTTTTATTTACATAATTTTATGCTGCTGTAACTATCATGAACTTGTTGAAACATAAGATGTTTAGTGACTCTTGTTTTGTAAAGTGATTCCGCTGTTTTAATGTAATTTCACATAGAAAAAACATAGCAGCAAAAACTGTATTTTAATGTAAGATTGTATTATATTTCATAGTATTTGACTGTATTAAGTTTGAGAATGCAATAAAATGTTTTGTATTTGTATTTTAACTATACATGACTCAAAATGCACATTCTAATAATTAACTAGAACCAAACAGCAAAAAACATGCAATACATTTTTGTGGTAACATCAAAACATGTCAACTTGAATTTCATAAAATATATGTTAATTAAAAATACCTGTAACAACATTTATAGATTATTAACTTTCAAATAACAATGAACCTAGAAAAACATTAGCTTCACCAATATTAAGAACAAGCTTAAACTTAACTGTTTTGATGCAAGTTTAACATAAAAGAACAAACCATATGCCTCAAGCAACTAAAATGGAAATGATTCAAATGCAACATTTAATAGCTGTAACCATCAACCTTTTTCTCACGACAGTGTGATTTGACTTAACTCTGGATCTTTAAAGGTGTCTGCTCACAAACCCTATTAAAACAAACAGTGAAAATACAAAATAAGTGACAAATGCTATGGTTGGAGACTGCTGTTAGCATTTTCATAAAACTCAAAGGTCTATGAACAATTTCTATAGTAAAATCTTCAGTCACAAAGACTTAATAGTATCATAAGCGGTAACATTTACTGTAGTTACTGTAGCATTATGGTCGAATGCATCATATTTATTTCTTGTGTAGTTGTGAAGGTGATTTTGGATGTCTTCATTAGCTGCCTCAAGCTCATCCATACTGTCTGCATAGAGAAAACAATGACAGCCATTACTCTGTATGGGCCTCTTTAGCTTAGTGCCATTGTGCTTTTTTTACTCACCTGCTGCCTCTATATAGTCTTCCTGAACATCCCCCTTTCCTTTCATGCCAGTCTGAGAAAACCTACAGTAAATGTATGTGTGTTTACTCTCCATTGAGACGTTACAGCAAGGTTCTGTTCAGACTCTGATATTTTTGTGGTCTACATATGTGATCACATGAAGATCTAAAAGAAGAACATTTTTAAGGAACACTTACAGGTTCCTGGACTGTGTTAGAACTCTCAGCCCTTCATTCCTCTCCAAAAGGATTCTCTGCAGATCTTCATCAAGAGTGGAGTGGGCCCTGCAAGATCAAAGCATGCAAGAAAATGAAATTACCCAGAATCCTTCTCTATTATTGCTACAAGTTGACAGCCAGCATTTACACAGGTAGAGTACTGCAGACTTTACCTCTCTGTATCATTAATGCTCTTATCGGTGCTCTTTTGAGAGTTTACATTGCTATCCACATTCGCAGGGTTGAGATCCGGATCCTGATCTGAAACACAAAAGCATCTCCATTCAATTCCTCATTCAGACTTACGTGAGGACACAGGTGTAATGTAGATCTCTAGCACAGATGTCTCACCATCAAACTGACAGGAGGTTTTATCCTCACACTCTTCCTCCCCTGAAGTCTTCTGATTGTCAAACACTTCATCAGAGGGCTGCTGGTCAAGCTGGTGTTCTTCTCCCTCCTCAGTATTCTCTGCAGGAGATGAACACAACAAAGTACACAGTCTTGACGTAAGGACAAGCATTATTAAACATATCTCAGCCTAAAGACGTTCATGTTTATCACTGTATTGTTTTAAATTACATTCTTTAAAATTTAATATATTATTTTTTAAGTTTATATTTAAAAAACCCTGGCTTGACAACTGCAGTTTCCTTGTACTGATGTAGAGTATTTTGTATTGAAACAGGAAGTTGGTGTGGGACATAGTGAAGGATATTTATGTACGTACCACAAAATCATTTGATGTTTATGATCCAAATATTTTGGCATGAATTAACTGCCTCAACTGTTATCTACATATGTTATACCTTCTTCTCCAGGTTTTTGAGACAGTGTGCAACCGTTTGGAGGCTGGTCAGATGATTCAGGGTCGTCTGTAGGACATCTGATGTTTTCAGACTCCTTGCTCTGATCTGCTGACTCTGGCTGAGTTCCAGCCTCACCTGGAGCATCTACAGATGTGATGGACAAAATAATCATTCCATTATGAACCTTTACAGCATTACTGTAATGACTAATACATGCAGAATGGCAGACCAATGGGACGCTTAGTCTCTTCACTGGTCTGCTGGCTGCTCTCTGTGGTGTGTCTGGCTCCAGAGCTGGCTGTGGTAAACTCTGCATTAGCGCTACTGGGAGAGTCTGTGTTCTCCTTAGAGACGTTTCTGACTGCTGGAGACTGCAGGACACTGGATGCTGAGGATGCATTTGTCTAGACAGAGATTTAGGACGAGCAATTAATCTATCAATGTGAATGTAAAAATAGGATAATGGGAAAGTTACATTTGTCAGCCTGAAAGCCTATATTCATAAAAGAGTTGTTTAAAATAAAATGCCCTTTTCTGCTAGTAAAGGAATTCAAGCTGTCATAACAGTTACTTCAATAAGCTTCGTGTGCATAGAATTTGCTACATTCAAGCCGTCCTGGAACGTTCCTCTCTGCTGCCACAAAGAATCATGGGAAATGTAGTTTTGTCACACAAGCCTCCTCATAAATAAGCTAACTGAGCAAGCTTTATAGCAAGCTTTATCGCTTTGCTAAGTCAGTTTTCTACCAGTTGAGCAGGTGCCATTATATTACCAAAATGAATGACATACAAGACTCAGAAATGAACTATTTAAATACAATCAATCATTCATTCATTGACTGACTGTGGTTCTGTCTCCTGCTCTTGCTGTGACGTAGCTCTCAGTACAGAGAGTCTGAGAGGAAGGACTGCCCCAGGGTGAACTGTCCAACAGGCTCTGGAGGTGAGGAAGATACTCAGTGCCAGCCCGCATATCTTGTAGGTATGTTCTATGGCCTTTAATTAAAAAGATTAATATGGGTTGCAGAATGTTGCCCACAATCAAAGAAAAAATCCACATTATTTAGTTCTGTCAGATCTGCCATACAGGTTTGTACCTCTTGGGCTGCGTGGGGTGCTGTTGCAGGGCGGATGTCCTCTGTTGCATAAAATGGGCAGGGCTTCTGATGGCCCCACCCACTTCTGGTGCTGGGTAGGTGAAAGAGAGATGCTGGAAAGGTCTGCAATCTCAGCCAGGTCTGGCAAACAACTGATTCACACACACAAACCGAACAACAATAGTAACTTTCAATGCTCACTGACTTAAAGTCTTAAGTCCTTAAGTCCTAAGCCTTAAAACTGTAATAAGCTAAATTCTAGCCTGCTCAAAAGCTTAATGTACAAGGTGTTTTTCTAAAATGGACCTTTGCACAGGAGTAATGGTTTCAGTGTCCTTTGAGTCGTCTTGAGCAGGCTGGCATTCTAGAAGACGATGTAAAAGATATGATGACACAATCTTCTCACTAATCCAATCACAATCCAATCAATATAGTGACTGAAGGATAATTTAATCTGTATACTACCAAGACTGTTTTCTGTGGCCTGTTTATCTTCTGCTGGAGCGCTGGGTCGACAAACCTCCACTGTGACGTCCACGTCCTCATCTGAACTCAGTGACTGAAAAATATATTTATATTTTTTTTCTAAGGCTCTTCAATATACTTTAGGTGTCTTTTGTAGAGGGTGATTTGTTATATTTATATGATAAAAACAACTAATAATGTCTTTGTTCACCTGAGACTGCTCATCTCCAGTGCAGCTGTTGGACAGTTGATGTTTGGGTGTGTAGAACACAGTGGACGGCTCGACGGGTGTCTCAGTATAGTCAGAATCTGAACCACCCTCCTCCTGTGGATGCAACAATCAATAAAAGAAACATACAGCACTTCTCTGACTGGATTAAAACGAGGGCAGTCACCTCTTTTTGACTCGTGTCCTCCAGCATTCTGTTGGTCACATTAAAAGTGCGGTTGATAGTGTAGAAGTTAGTGCTCTCCTCACCATCACTCTGAATTCCTGGTAGTAAATGGAGTTTTAAAAAGTCTTCTCAGTTTGGACCAATAAGCAACTAAATTAAGGATCTTAACAACAATTTCAAGCACAGCCTCCATTTTTCCAGGGCTGGATATTTCTATTACCAGCAAAACTCTTAAACAGTTTTTCCAGATCACTGCTTTCCTGGGTCTCAGATTCCTGGTAGCTGCTGAAGCTGTATCTGGTGCTGTGTTCATGCCAGTCCTGCGGGTGGAGCTCATGTTCCTCTACGTCCTCGCTGTCACTGCTGCCTACAGCTCCCAGCGGTCTTCCTAGTCGCCCACGTGTCATCTGAGCCACCACTTCACTAATCTCACCTGTGAAAACACACAGAATCTTACTATATCATTTATTATACTTAAAAGGTGCCCATAAAATCAAAACAGCGTTGGACACTACAAAGATAGGGTCACTCACTGGTCCATGTAGGTCTTGTTTGGTCATTTCCTTTATAATATTGGTGTGTACTGTCTTTCTGGGCTTCACACAATCCAAGATGCATGTATGACCTGAAATTAAGAAATTTATTTGCGTATTATTGTCATATTTTCTCTTATGTTTTCATATATGTCCTTCCTGGTGTTTCCATCCTATCTATCATTATGTTGTGTATAACCATCTTTATTGGATGTGACTTGGGCTGGTCATTTTTGCACTAGACTATTGTACCTCTCAGACTTTTGAAATCCTGTCTGCTGCTGTCTTCTCTCTGTTTCTTTCACTCTCTTCAAGTCTTTTTTCTCCTCCTGTAAGTGAAGTTCTCAAACTCCAACTATATGCTATTTAAGATTATCAACTAATTTTTCTAATTCTCATACAATGTCCGCTTAATGTCAACCTTAATGTCAAGTCATTTAAGGTTGTGCACACATACCTTGAGACTTCTTGGGTGGCATGTGCTGTCAAAGCTGTCTTCTTCAGCTGAGCTGTAGTGACTGACCTCCCCACCTCCTTCGATGGTCAACTTGGGTATATAATTTCTGGATGGAGGCCCCAGTGGCTTTCCAACACCATCACTCCTCTCACTTTCCTCCACCACATCCCTATGTTTCCCAATATCCACCTCGTCAAAACATGGGACCTTCACCTGGGCTGCCTCAGCATTATCCAAACTTCTCTCAGCCTGCTGTAAGAGCACCTGAGACACTTTGAGGTTGAGAACACTAGAGCTAATATGGTTTGAGATGGAGCGACTGACTGCCAAATCCTTCTCTGCATTGCTAATGTTGTAACAAGCTGCCCCAGAGAGTGAAGCATGATGGGACATCGGCCACTCATGCGGATGAGTGATGTCATGGTGTGAGGCGTCCCAGCGGAGGTCATCAGTGTCTGTGGTGGACTCCTCTTCTTCTGTGTGGACTCTTCTGGAAAACCTGCGAGACTCTTTGTCTTTTATTTCTGTCTCCAGTCGATGCAGGTGCTTCTGGGTCTCATGAAATACTAAAGGAACAGTTTAGGGCAGTTTGACTGTAGTAATGTTATTACATATTACAATGTTTTGAACAATTCTCCAATGAATGGTTAGATGAAAAGCTCACCTGGTTTATCATGTTCTCTCATCTGACTGACATCAGTGGTCCATCCAGGGATGTTCTGATAAGCATAACACGAGTACTGTCCACTTCTGTTATTTTCGCGTCTTATCTCCTGCAAGATTTTAAATGAAACACTTCATTCTTAGGCTATCATATAGTGTGCAATGCTTCTATACGCACCTCTATAGGCACCTTGGGAACAGTATGTATGTATATGGTACAAAACCAGTTAAAGAACATCACCCATTGATTACACACTCTGATGTGACAGCGTAGCATGTAGCACATATCCTGCAGGGTGCTGGTTCTGTCCTGGGCTCTGTGCTGGAGGCCTGTCTGCAGGTACCGGTAATAAGGTTGAGGCACAGCCGGGTGTGCGATCAGAGCCTGACCGAGATCTGCTGCCTTTCTTATGCAGTGTGGATCCATGGAGCCCCACGGCACGACGTCTGAATATAGCAATATAGATGTTTTAAAATTATGCAACAGTAAAGTCCACTTATAGTAACAAACAAATAAAAAATAAGGCCTAAAACATTCCCCAGGATAACAGATAGGTTAAATGAATGGTATTTGCTTCACACTAGTAAGAAACACAATACATAAGATCTGTAATATAATTCAATATTATGGGGTTAGATTTGTACCAATGAAACTCAAAGGTTATATACTGTAACAATTGCTTAATCACATAAAGGTACCTGTATAGATCTCCTGTATAAGAGCACACAGACTATAGATATCAGCCTTTCCTGTGCACGCTTTACACTTAATCACTTCTGGAGCTGCCCAGTTGATCAGGCTGAGAGCCAGAGGGACAGGAGGCGGAGCATAAGTTCCATCACTGTAAAACAGACAAACATAAAAC
The DNA here is from genome assembly GCA_036877625.1 of Ambastaia sidthimunki. Classification (NCBI taxonomy): domain Eukaryota; kingdom Metazoa; phylum Chordata; class Actinopteri; order Cypriniformes; family Botiidae; genus Ambastaia; species Ambastaia sidthimunki. The sequence continues at coordinate 74,385 of JAZGTK010000005.1, read as the reverse complement.
ATATGCCATTGTGAACATTTATTAATTTAGTGTCATTCAAATGGAACAGCCTTAAAGTTCTACATGTGCCTTTTGCAGGGAGGTACCTGGGAACCATGAACCCTAGGCCCGTAACCTTGGCAACCCCAGGGTGCACTATAAGTATGGTGTGTGAGGAGAGGGCCCGGAGCACGAGAGACCCTCCATGCAGGTACATTAAGGCCTCACACACCTGAAGCACCACTGATAGCAGATCAGCCACCTGCAGGAGAGGAAACTCCTCCCTCTGTCAGGAGTTTAACACCAAGCAAAAAACAAAGTTAAACTGAAGCACATTTTGTTTATTTAGAAACATGCACTTATATAATACCTTTTGATGCAGCAAACTGTACAATGATCCCACATGTACTCTCTCATAGACCAGCCTGGTGTGAGCCAGATCAGCAGACATACTGACTCCCATTAGCAACAGGAGATGTGGGTGAGACAACTTACTGCAGAGACCAAAATACTCAATCGCCATACGGCAATACTGGATAATTAAGACATTTAATAGATAAACTATGATACAGAAAAACATTTGACGTTTTTGTCTCTCTCTTTTTCCAGCGCAGGACAGTTTTCAGCATCTTACAGGCAATATTCCTGCTCAGTTATGAGAAGGTCCATGAGACCATCATGTCCATCACGCTGGTGCAACATCTGATCATGTAGCTCTGTGACAGTGACACGACATCCTTTCCAACTGTAACTGAGATGAACCAACAACTGTAACTTAATAAACATTACGTATATTTTACTACTGTTACAGTGAAGATACTATGATGTGAAACCAGGTCCAAGTAACTTAACATGATTGGACAGTAAGTCAGGTGAAGATCATTGTTTAACAAAAACAGAAGAACATCAACTGTATCTAGAGAGACTACTCTGATTGCATTGCCTTACTTGGTCATGCGTGTAACAGATCCACACATAAATGAATTGAGGGGCTCATCCTCGGCTTGTCGCAGGTCATCGTCACTTATCAAGGGAACAGAAGCAGCCAATCCCAGACTCCGCCCAGACTTCTCAATGCATAACTGTAAACAATAATCTCTTGATGTCATAAATGTATATTCCTGTAGTAGTAAATCTGGAGATTAACTAAATGATGTGCATCCTTGGTTATGGTTAACTGTCTTAAAATATATTTGCAAAATTACATGTTATGTTTACTCATACCTTTCCATAGCCAAAACACAGCATTACCATATCAGAGGCAGATGACTTATTTTCAACAATAATCCTGGTGCTCCTAAAAAATGCACACAGAAAAAATATAAGAATATTTGAATACTGTCTATAAATACAATAAATAAAATAAAAACATCACTTTTAGGCTGCAATTTTAGTGTCAATTAAAAAAAATGATCCTTTTAGTCACTGTTATGTTACATGTATGTAATTTCACTAGTTATTTACTAGTTAGATCAGAAAAATAACACACTGATATCCGTGACAGGTCATAAAAACCTCACATATCTTACAGAGGTCGTAAAAGCTTGAGAGGGGAGAGAGAGCACAGCAGACGGTTTGAGGAGGCAGGCGTGACTTTGACATTCTTGGGAAAATGCGTCTGCAACAGGCTTTGCATTTTAGACTCACACCTCTTTAGAAATTCAATCATCTGTAAAGACAAGTGGAAAAATGTTTAAATGATCCATCTGATGTTAAGCAGTCAAAACAAGGTACAATAATTATTCCATCCCTCATCAAAACGTAAAATGAAGAGATACAGAAAATATATTAATACAGCAAAATCTCTCATCATCACAGACCCTTGGGCTGTTGGGCTGAGCGCCTGCCTCCGCCCAGTCTCTCGGTGTCCGGCCCTGATCGTCATGGAGACGCAGGTCCCCACCAGCATCCAGCAGTGAACCCAGCAACCAGGGATTACAAGAGAAGGCCGCAGCATGTACAGGGGTACTCAGATCATCACATCGGCTGGTGGACCCACAACGTCACACATTAGTTCATGACAACATGCTACAAACTAGCATTATGGTTTTTGAATGTGCCTATATTAAACACATGGGTTTGGGCCTTACTGATTTGGGTTTGCTCTATACTGTAGAAGCTTCTCTGCTACGCTAGCAAAGCCAAGGAGAGACGCACAAAACAGTGGCGTCTGTCCAAGGTTGTTCCTGCTGTCCACATCCACCCCTATGACAGGCATAACACCAATAAATCAAACACAAGTTCACATTTTTGTGGGACACTTCAGAAATATCATTTGTAAACCTTTCTTGAGGACTTTCTCCACTTTTTGTGCTTTTTTCTCAATTGTGTATCTGTGCAGAAGGGCTGGAAGACCTCCACTTTTCACCGTGCCCAGCAGCACTGGGCAGGGCATCGGCTGAACCCCTGACATGATGCCGGTCTCACCTGTAAACACAATTTACTTTGAATGTAAATCACTTTTACCATACAAACCTACTACCATACAAACTGAGAGCTACCGTGTTTTTTTTGTATCGTTTACTGGGTTGTTGGAGTTTGCTGTAGTGAAAACGCTAATAAACTGTTTAACTAGAAAATTAACTAGCAAAGACTTATTGACTTCATGTATAAATGCAGCGTCAACATACATTTATGCTAACTAGCAGGGAACAACAATTAACCAAATTACTGTACATTTAAATGTGAATATTTACTTTCTAGAAATATAATTGACCCGTGAAATTTGATCGTAACTAGTTAAAACGGCTAAAACTGTTTAGAAAAAAAATCGACGATGTGCATTTCACGCGCGTTAACTCATTCTGATGACGCGCCATGGACGGATGCGTCCCGATATGTTAACACTCAGGTTTAATATTTAATATCGCATACTAAAATACATATTTAAAACTTTAAACCCTAATTATATTTCATGAATAAATAACAATATTAATTTCATGCTATTTTTACCAGAAATTAACGTCTTGATGCTGTATAAACATCATGTGACATTTCTTTTTGTCTTTTGTCTTTGGGTGTAATTTAACAGTTAATCCATGTATAACTAAACTCACAAACTGCCATATACATATAACGTATAATTGCCGTATAAACACAGAAACGCCCAGTGTTCAAATAGCTATGTTTATACAGAACATACAAAAAGTTGTTTTTGAATTATATACTTTTTTCTAATAAGCATATCCAGACAAATAACATACATCAGACATGATAATACAGCAAAACAATTTAGCTGATTCTTGAAAAATAATTTATTTTATAGAAGTCATCAAGTTGTTGTATTTTGAAAAACTAGCAGGGGACTTTTATTTTGTCTCGTCCGGTGACTGTACTGCACTTCTGAACATCAGAGCAAAGCTAATAACTCAAGAGATCAGCGGGTGTGTGTGCTGTACGCATCCATCCTCTGTCTGTTTCTCTCTTCTCACACGACCAGCAGTTTTAAAGCTCTTTAATGAAGAGGAGAACCGCACTTAATTTCACTTTTTAAACTGTTTTTGTTTCGTTTTCTTTCCGATAATGTCCGGCTAGTGTGAGATGGTAACGTGGCTCATCGACACTGGGGGATTTAAGGATCTTTATCGCCTCAGGTTCTCTGTGTGTGATGCTTTTATTTAGCCAACGTGTAGCCAAGAGATATATTTATTTAGTCAACAGTTGTCTGAGATTTGTATAGCATCAAGTATATTTTTAAAGGTGTTTAAGCTGTTTGTGTCAGATAAGAGACGATTCGCCGGTTCAGCATAATGCAGGTTTATCCACGATCCGTGTACTGTAAACAAAAATAAAACATAAATGTTACTTATTATATTTATTATGCAAGTAGTTCTGCGGGTCCTCTAGTAACTAACAACTTGAATATCCCGTTAACTTTGTGTTGTTTTGTTCTGCTGTGGATGAATCTGGGACTGCCTGTCTCAGTCCATCGCACCGTTTACTGTTTTGCATATAAATCTACACGTTTGTCCTTGTGACTTTTATTAAAAGTCTTTACTAGACAGATTTAAAGCTTTTAACTTGCTTGATCCATCGCTGTGGTGCTGACTGAGGGGAAATTTCTACCATTTATCTACCATTTTTATGTTTCCATCCATCGTCCCTCCAGTTTCATTTTTGCCTGTTTGTGAATGTGTTGTATTAGTCAATATAAAACGGGAAGTGTCGATAGTATCGTGTGATGCGGAAGGGAAAGCCGTCGATTTGATGGTAAACATGTTTAAGGGTTTAAAGTGAGTGGGACGGGATTATGTCGGCTGTGGAGGAGGGTGTGTTATCCTGGACGGGTGACTGGCAGTGGCTCTGTATGGTCACTCTGTTTCTGGCCTCTGTTGTCACTTTGATCATATACCTGGTGCAGTATTTTGCCAATGAACCTCCGGTGGGGAGAACACCATTGAATGATGTTGACTGTGAGGAGGCTAATGGGATATTGTGTTGGGTGCTGTCACTGAAAAGCTGGAAGGGTCAGTGGAGGACAGCCTGGTTTAGGAGCCTCAACGAAGAAGCTAGGAGATCACAGGTGCGTATTGAGGTTTTCATGTCATGACCTGAGGCTTTAGAATAGCACATATGATGTTCTTCTAAATTGATTGTCCCATATAGTTTTTAAAGTTCTGGGATAACTTGTCTTATGACGTTTTTTGTGTTGTATTGTGTATTATTGTGTTGTAAACTGTGTGTATTGCTTACCTGTTTCTCGTAATCCTCTTGTTAGAGCGGGATTCAGTTGATCTTTGAAGAGGATGGTGTCCAGTCATCAGAACTGGCTGTGGGACAGATTTTAAGCTTTACAAAAACACCCGGTCAAAAGGTAAGGTCAAGCTTTGAGGTATTTTACGGGCACCAATGCTATATGTGGAAACTATTACTGGCAATACCACTTCAATGTATCTCCCCACTGGTACAGTGAACTGTTTTTAGGGTTTTTTTGTAGCACAGATGACTTGTGATTAAGAGTGCGTTGTCTTGTCTTGCTTGTTCTGTGCTCAGATTTTTGCAAGCATAGCTGTAAATAAGTGCACAGCTGCAAAATTGTGCATTAACTTTATTCTGATATCCTAGTTTTAACTGTCCTTGTGCAGATGTTCACAACAGATACACACACATTTATTGCATGCCTAAGTTAAGTATCTCTCCACCCTATTTTTATAAGTCTGTATAACCAAAAATATATCCTATTCGCAAAACTTCTCCTTTGTGTTGATTCAGGAATATGAGTAGTGAGGAACATCTCTTCTGCTTTTCTGAAGATATTTAAAGCGCAAAATTCATCTTAGACTCTTGGTGTTAATGTTTTTTTTACAGAATGTCCAGTGTCAGGTGTCTGGAGACAAGCTGCGGTTTTCTATTAGTGCTTCACCAAGCTCAACATCTTCAGGAACCCCCCTGAGATACATTGTGAAAATATCTCCTCTGCATCTGCAGGTAAACACCAGTCCGGTCATCCAGTCATTATTCTGTGTTTATTCTCTTTATTTACGTCACATGGGGAGGGTTGGACATAAACAGCACAATGCTTTTAGTATCTCTAAAAGCACCATAACAAATTGTGAACAAGAAAGTCCTTCTCTGAATGCTTCTGAGAACATTGTCATTGGTCAGACTATTGATCCAGAAGTTTTTGAAAAAGCATTTTCTTAGAATAAACATGAATCCCCTTCTGTGTGTTTCTGGGAAAGTGGCTTTGTGTTTGTCATCCAAATAAATAGTCATTTTACTATGGATAGATCAACCCTATGATTGTTTGCACTGTACATTCAGGGTGGAAAAGGAAACAAGCTCATAGAAATTCTTAATCTACACATTAAGCTATAGCACGTTATAGCCCATAAAGGCCACTTTTAAGAAATACATATGCATATACAAATTATATATGAATTATATATTATATAATTAATTATATAAGACCAGTAAGGACAAGAAAAATGCAAACACATTTGTCCTTGAATATGTTGCCAAAACAAAGTATTTTTCAGGTTTGAGATTTTGTTATTAGGGGAAAAATTTATCAAAATCAGAACAGCTCCAGAAAACGTCATTATTGTTACTCTCTGGAGATTTCTTACTCCACGCGGCGTCCTGACGGATGCTTTTATTTATAGTGTGACTCACTTTCACTTTTGTTTGCCGTCAGCATGAGAATCAGTTTAAGTGTTTTGGCTCAGTATCTTCTGCTTTCATTTTAATCACCATTAACGTCTGTGCCTCAGAAACATGCACTTTTACTTCTAGCTCCTGAACTGCTAGTTCCTGAACTTTGCTTAATTAAATTACAGCTATTTTTAAACCAGTAACTAGTTTGACTCCTCGCTGTTTCAGCTCTAATCTTTCTGCATTAAGCGGCTAAACGCGTTCACAACGCTAACTTGAAACTGACGTTAATTCAACGGTAACCTTTCCTTATTTTTCCAAAGAATCCAGTCCAGATTTTTGTTATTGCATTGTTTTGGGTTTAATGGGCCAACAGCTGAGTTGGGCAATGCTGTATATATACATTTTCAAGAAAAATTGTAAATAGAATTCCAGGGATATGTCAAGTGTACTTGTGGAATACTGGCTAGTGTTATTTAGGAATGATGGCTCTATCTGGAGGAATCTATGTGACCGTCACATATTTCCTAGCTGCTGGTGGAGGCCAGTTACTGGAACGCTCTCAGTAGAGGTTTGAATGGCTTTGTAGGCTGAATAACTGTATATTTAGGTCTTTTGTTCTGGCTGTAGAGTTCAATGCACTCTACTGCCCACAGTCACATATGGGGTCTCAATGGGATCCAACTCAACTATATATATTTTGCGTTTAGACTATATATATATAATATTAATCACTAGTTATTACTTGCGTGTTAATGCTTGGATTCACAGCCTTTATCCGTTTATGCGATTATAGGACTGAACTGAGAGCATTTGACAGGAATTTGGCCTCCTTGTCTCTCTTTTTTTCATATTCCTTCATTTTCTGTGTTCAGAAATGTGAAGCAGTCGTGCTTGGACATGACCGCTCATTCCTCTGTGTGCGGCTGAATGAAGTGTTGTGAACGTGAGAATGTTGGGGATGGTGGATGCTTTGTTTATTGTGAGCTTGTAGACAGTGTTATTTTATACAGCTGTGAGCCACAGTGTTTTTCTGCCTTGCTGCTGGAAGTAGCAGCATTTATTGTTTAAATATATGCTTGATAACAGATTAACAAGAACCGTGTGTCTGTTGTGTTTGGAGCAATTTTCCAAAAACTTTTATTTTTATTCTTTACATTTTTTTCAAAGGAATGTTTTCAGCTCTAAAATCTAATTTGATGCATCACATTAAATGTTATAGGTTAATGTGTCTGTGTGTGTCTGTGTGTGTCTGTGTGTGTCTGTGTGTGTCTGTGTGTGTCTGTGTGTGTCTGTGTGTGTCTGTGTGTGTGTTACTGCTACAGCTGGCCCTGCAGATGAAAGAGGTGAACGGGCGGGTGGAGATCTCCTGGGCGCTGGATCACCTGAACTCTGCAGATCTGCAGCTCATACCCAGTTTTACACAGGTACATCCACACACCTGATGACATCACACCTATGACATAAGAGCTCTCAGTAGGCAAGGCCTGAGGTTAAGGTCTGATGTCATTTCCAAATGTCTTCCTTTTGATTTTATCCTCCTTTTGAGAGTTTATTAGTTACCTTTCTACCTATTTGTGTACATTTGTAAATGGATGTGTGTGTGTTTCAGGGAGATTGTGAGGGTCTGTGTGAAGCCGCAGTAAAGGACAGGCTCAGACAAGTCTTGTGTTCAGCTCGTCCCTCAGTTACTCTGAGCAGCCAGCCTGCGGAGTCTGCAGAAGTCAAGGTATTTCATATTTATCACTTTTATAGACCTATTATGCGTGTCTTAAAGGGATAGTTCACCCAAAAATATGCTGTTAATTACCCTCAGACCGTTCGGAGTGTAGGTGACATTTTTCTTCAGCAGTAAAGTAGATAAGGGCTGCAAGCTATGTGATGTGATAGGCCTCATAATGTTCTGAACATTACATAACGCCGGAATTATTTGCTCAGAATGGAGAGAAAAACACAGCAGAGGATGTTGATGTTATGAGTGATAATGTTTTATTTCCTGTCTCCTCTTCAACAGGAAGTGAGGAACAGGACCTCACAGGTGACCTCACCCCCGAAGCCCCCGCGAGCTCATGAATGGAAACTCTTAGTGAAGAACATCCGGGTCACATGCAAACCAGAGGAAGATGCTGCAGGTCAGAGAACCAACAGACCAAACCAATAACCACACGTTTAAGCAGAACAAACGTGTGTAATTACATAGCAATAAAATAACTGATTTTACTAGCCAATCATGCTATAGAAATTAGAAATTAAGTTGGAAGGTGATTGGTTGGTTGATCAGCACGGTCATGTGACCCGTGACCAAATGTGTTTTATTTTTTGGGTGGGGGGTCAGGGGTCTGTCTTGTACATATATATTTTGTTTGTTTTCCATTAGATGTAGATACTTGAAACTGAAATTGATCTCATACGCTTTTGTGTTTGTGTTTTGGCACAGTCAGTGTATTTTCCATTAGGGTTGGCCATTATATAAAAATCAGTGATGTTTATGAGATACTGCCTACACACAGACCTGAGCTAATGTTTATCATTTGCCTGGATCAAAGCAATAAATCCATTTACCAGTACACTGTAATGATGACATTTTGCTGTGGCCACAAAGTAGGTTCCACTTCCCAAAAAGCAGCGCTCCCCTGCCGTTAACAGCCCATGTTTCCCTCCATCAGGATGTCCCTTCTGTTCTAATGGTCCCATTGCTCTCTAGCCCTAGTCACTGTTACTGCACTTAATGGAAACAACTGGCATCTCATCCATTTTATGCATAATTTATTTTTCCATTAAGTGTGTTTTCTGTTTGGGTCAGAACAGGCTGAGTGTCTGGTGTTAGATTTATAACCGCAGTATTCTAGTGATGATGACAGCCAGATCTCCAGTATCATCCTTTTTTGAACAAATTCCTGGTTTTATTTGACTTCAGTTGGGGGAAGATGTAGATCTTTTAACAAATCCATCTGCTTTTAAATATTTTGTCCTTGATGTTCAAGTACTGATCTGTCATTTCTCTTCTGTTTAAGGCGGCATCAGTCCTCAGTGTGTCCTTCAGTTAGATGATCCTCCACAGAACTTCACCACCTCAGTCTTGACTAACACATCCAGCCCAGCCTGGAATCAGCCCTTTATATTGTGAGTTCAGCTGCCTTTGACAGCTTTCACAAAGAAGATGTTTAATTTTTAGCTTTTTGAGACTTTTATTGTGATGCACAGTGGAGAGAGGACAGGAAGTAATAATGAGGTTGTGATGATAAACTCACACAAACAAGATGTAATCCTATGTTGCCCGCCTGAACTGTGATTTTTTTTTTGGAAAAAAAACACAATACATCCCAATACATCCCAGCGTTCCCGAACCTTCAGAATCCCTGATGGGAGCAAGCGGCACAGACTCCATGAAGATTGATTTTTCCTTTATTTACCTGCTTTATAGAACATTTAATTGTCCACTATTAATCACTTTTGCTTTCTCAGTGAGGGGTCACTGATGTTACACTTTGCTCTGTTTTTAAACATTTCAACAAAGCAAACATTCACACGTAAACTTTATTTGCAAAAGAACTTTTTTTGTCAAGGATTTAAAGAGAAAACTCCTCATGTTGCTGTGTGAATTACACTAACTCAACGCTGTCTGTTTTTAGGATAGAAACATTTCCCAAACTAAATGAAAATAGAACTGACAAAAAGACAGCATCTAATTTTTTGTTTTTGACATGATTTGTTTCTGTCTCTGTGTGGTTTTGCAGTGAGCTTAGTGGCCGATCAAAAAAGCTGAACATCCAGGTTGTGGATAATGGCAAACCTCGAGAGAGTAAGTCCACGTGAGCTAAACTAAACCAGCTTAACACAACAAAAACAGAATTGCGATATCCATTAATCTGCATGTGCAGCCGTTTGAAAATCACCTGTAAAATTTAATCTGCCTTCTGTCTGTTCTTTAATCACAAATTATTCTAGATGCTTATTGCTAAATTACTTTGGCCTCTAAGATTTCATAACAGTGTGCCGGATTTTGTGCAAAAGGTTTTTGTCTTGTGTTTATCATTTCCTGGCAAACACATTTAGATGTTTGAAGTGATCATGCTCTGTTCTCCTCTCAGGTGGTTTGTTAGGACAGGTATCTGTGCCTTTCGATCTGGTGAAGAAACACCCCAAAGGTCAACAGACATTTTCACTTATGACCAAAGATCAAGTGACTGGCTCTCTGACTACTGAGGTAGAAGATTTCATTATGATACAGACGTTTCTGTGGAACCAGTATACCAAAATGTCAAATTAATTCCCATTTAGGATTTTTTTTTTTTAGTTTTTGACATTGTACATTTAATTTGTAATGGCCAACATTAAAAATGAAGTTTATATGAAATCTTTTAAGTAATGTACGGTATTGTAAAGCAAATTAAAGGTACACTCAGAAATGTTATGAATGTCGCTTTGTCTTGGGGATAAAGGGAGTAATATCTGTCTGGTCATGTGATTTCAACATGACTGCCCACAGGAGACGACCCCCCCCATGTAACATAAAATGGCTTTAGCCTACTAATACGATTGAATCTTAATTTCATGTGACTAGACATAATAGTATTAATTTTTGTGTGAAAAAATGAGGAAAAACTTCTATGAGGAAAAACTTACTGAGTGTGTCTTTAAATATGCCATCTGTTCTAAGGTCATTACTTTGCATTTTTCATGAATAAATCATGACCAAATATTTTAGCTTGTCATTTCACGTTCTTTCTCTTCGTGTAGTTCACTTTCCTGGAGCCCAGCGAGGTGCGGAGCTGGCAGACCCCCATTCCGGCCCCGGCTAAGAAAGTGGAGATGGACCGGACCGTAATGCCCTGTGGCACTGTTGTTACCACGGTAACTGCTGTGAGGAGCAAACCCGGACGACCCTTACCACCCGGTACATCTGACTCTATTGAGACTCTGTTGTACCTCTTTATAAAGTTTGAAATTGATGTGGATTAAATTTGTTTAGCTATTTGTGGGCTAATTTGAGGATGCTGAATGTGTCCTTCACAAAATCAAAACGTCTCAATGCATGTTTCTGTATTTTTGGTGTTACAGAATCAAAATCTCCCTTGAGAAATAAGCTGGCAGAGAGAAGGGTGTCAGAACAGACGTCACTGCTTGGAGCCAAAGTTAGCAAAGCCCTGTCGTCTTCTGATACAGGTACAATTTTTGTATGTTTATTCACTTTATTGGCTTCTTGAATAAACCAGTAACCTTTAATGGCTGAATGCGTTTATGCTTACGACTGCAGTGTATTCAAGTTATACATGTGATCAGTATGTGTGTTTTCTGGGAGTCAAACCCACAATCTTTTGCGCTCTACGAGTTTTTTCTACCAGAACACCTTTTTCCCTGCTGTGTTTTAGGAATGATATTAACTTTAAATTTGTGTTCATCAAGTTCTAAATAAAACAGAAAATAATCAAATGACATTAGATACAGTCCATCCCTTGATGATGGCTTATGTCCATCATTTGTACCAACATTTTCTTCTCTGCACAGAGTTATTGATGCTAAACGGAACTGACCCTGTTGCTGAGGCTGCGATCAGACAGCTTCAAGAGTCGGCCAAACAGAAGCTCAAATCTCCTGTGAAGAAGAGCACCATTATCATCTCAGGAGTGACAAAGGTACAAAATAACACTGTGTACCTGCACTGTGCGACTTGTGATGCGTCACTGGTTCAAGATTGTTATTTGAGATGTTAAGATGTTTGCAAACGTTGTCAAACATAAAGATGTTTGAGCTTCTCAAACTGAAGGACTGATGTTTGAAATGGTGTAACGCATCAGTAATGAGGTTAAAGCTCTGAGGATCTCACTGAGGGAACTCAACTGATGAGTGGTTTCAGTGCTTGTAGCTTTTTTATTGAAAAGGTGGATGGGATATACACAAAGTTCCCAGAGTCATGGAAAACTTGAAATATCATAGAGTATAAGGTTAGTCATAAAACATTCACGATATATAGTTCTGTTATATAATGCTTGTGTACAATAAAACGTTAAAAAGAATCTGTCTGACAGATTTACATTGTTAATTAGCAAATCTTTGTGAATTATGTTTTAAATCCATATCCAACAATTACAATTGACTGGTAAGGTAATAGAATTTCATTGGTCAGGATGTTATTGAACCCTCTAAATAAAAGCCAGTAGTCCACATAGATGTTGTGCTGTCATAGACACAGTCTATGGCAGTCTGTCATTGCTTTAGTGATCAGTGCTGAACACTTGGTGTTCTTCTGTCAGTGATGTAACCACACATCTCCACCTTCTTCCCAGGCTCCTATAACACAGGATGAGGAGATGGTTCTGATGGCAGGATATGCGGCTGCTATGGACGCCTCCATGTCTGGAGCCTCCGAGGGCACCGGCAGTCAAACCGCACCCTCAGAAACGGCGGCAGAACCCAGCGTTCCCGAACCTTCAGAATCCCTGGTGGGAGCAAACGGCACAGACCAGGTGGAGGACTGGGAGAGCCAGGCTGGAGAAGACCCAGATGCAGACAAAACGTCTCTCTCCCTTTGTATTTCCGAAACAGGTTCCAAAAAAGGAAAAGGTAAGTGGAAAAATGGGATTGGGCTTTATGGAAATGAAGAAGAACATTTGGAAAGGGCTGAACTGGGTTTCAGGGTTCTGTTTAACCTGTGTTTTGTTTTACAAGAGTCGTAAGTGGAATCAGAGGTCTGCATGTAAACAATAAAAAAATAGTCTTTGGTGAAGATACAGAAATTGCACAATTTTGTGCTAAAGTAAATTGGTGCTAATTTGCCTCACCCTACTTAACTTGATTTCACTAGATCAGCAGTTAATTGTTGAAAGTATATGTTTGCAAATTAATCTTTAGCTGTTAAACTGTAGGTAAAGCCAAATGCTGAGCCACTAAAATCTGTGTTTCTTTTGTTCATGTCTAATGTAAATGTTTCAGCACTGTCTAGTGTATTTCTGTGTGCACTTTTCATCTTTTGATGATCACACACTTTCTTTTTTCCTCTGTACTTCTCCTTTGTTACTTTTTGTTGCCATCTTAAAGTGGAAACCTGTGATAAGCAGACTATATTGCTGGCAGAGTAAGTGACCTCTTGAGAAGTCTGTAATAGTACGGTTATGTAGACTTCCCTGTGAAAAAGATAACAAACCCTTTAGTTGAGTATAAAGCCAGTCCATGTTCCAGCGTTCTAAATATACTTCAGGCAAATTATCCTGTATTTGGTTTCAGGTGCTTTCACACCTGAATGTTAGAAGCTTGTTGTGTTTGTGGAGGATTTGAAAAGCTATTTGCATCTCAAATCTTTGGACTTACTTTATTTTTGTTGCGTCTTATCAAAGCTTTTTATTGTTGGCGCCGTGTTAGTTTGAGTTCGAGCGAAATTCGAGCTGATAACTTGCCTGAACAATAGTCTGCAAACAGCATCAAAATCCAGAAGTTCAGCCATCCTGAACCTCTTTTTAGCTGGTGTGGACTGGTTTCAGCTGCTTTCGTTGTAATACAAAACAAATACGTTTGCATACTTTGTTTGATTTCTTAGTGGTGTCCCTTATGTTCTTTTACATAAACAATTAAGCTTATTTAAGTCTTACACTTTCTGTGTTGCTATTGCCAGTACATGTCAGAAAGATGCACTGGCTTGTGGCAAGTAGCATTTGAATTTTGTCAACAAAACAATCGTCTGTGTCTTCGTGGAGGTCAACGGTATCATTCTGCTGTGGAAAGCAAGAAGAGACTTGGATTAATTCCTGATACTGTTGTTTAAACTCCTGTTTGACCTCCAGGTTGGCTCAGTAAACAGTTAAGAAGCTTTGAAGCTTGGTTAATTATTTTCACATCTCTCTGGTGCCCCCTGTAGGCAGCTTCCTGCACAAGAGTGCCAAGCTATTCTTCAGACGCAGGCATCAGCGGAAGGAACCCGGGATGAGTCAGTCCCACAATGACCTGCAGTACCTGGAGAACCCTGAGGTGGCGATGATGGGCGACAGGGAGAAGAGAACGGCTACGTTCAGGCGCATCATCAACCGCAAGCTTCTGCCCAAGAGTAAGAGCAAAGCAAACGGCACCATGAAAGAACCGCCAACGTGAAATTCTTCTCGCCAAATGCATTACAGAAGCATTGCAGTGTTTCTTCTGCCAACTTTCCTCTAACACCTTACCTCATTTTATTAACCTATTTCCTCTTCGTTCATGCTCATTTCCATAGCTTTTATGCAAGGCATGGTCTTGTTTCCTGGTCGTATCTGCCAAAACCCTTGCGTACCAACAATCACCCCCTTGTCAAGAGGCACCGAATACCCACAAACCTTTCAAAAAGTTCTCCTACCCAGTTCTATCCATTTCCCTTCCTAGAATTCCCATCCTAATATTCAGTCACCTCTGCTATGAACTTTGATGCCCTTTATTTTAAGCTGGTGCTGGATATTCATCCTGGATATCCATCCAGGAGAATGAGACGAAGATGTTTCAAATGCTCATTACATTCCCTACTCTGCTCGTCAGTCAAGCTTTACCCTTTATCTTTGAACTAATGTTTATGTGTATATGCAAGAAAGTTTGTCTGAACAAGCCATCGACTGTTCTGCCATCTCTCAAAAAGACTCAAACAGAGTAATTTAACCTTATGCAAACTGTGATCATCATGCAAAAGATACTCTGCATTTGTGGCCTTCTAACCAAAGCAGGATTTGAGAATAACTCCCATTCCATCTAGCTTCCCTTCCATCAAGCTTTAACCCTCTGGAAAACTTCTGGTGAGGCTTCTGGAATATAAGGGACAAGGTTTGACAATGCCATTGGTTTGATTTGCACTTCTATAAATGATCAGAACTGTTTCAAGATGCATTTACACTGATGTGCAGTAAAATCTGGTTCTGATTAGCAATCATTTGCAATATTAGCTAAAAATGACCTCTGCCTTGCTGTGAATTGAAATCGAGATGTTTAAGAGAAGTATAACTGCTTTAACCACATTATTTCACCAAACTTTGACTGTAGCTACAGAATTCAATCTTTATTTTTCAGTAGCAGTGATGACTGTAATGACTTGAAGTGTTAGAAGTATTCAATTCTAACAGTTTGAAGATTAAAAATGTTCTGAGGTAAATGTTATGTTCTCTTTAAAATAATAGAGCCTGATTCTCTGTTCACTTTTTACTCTATATATTCTAACAGCAATATCAAAATACATTTGCTTTTATTTTATTTTAGAAATTGTCCCCTTTTATTCTGTAAACTGTAATTACTTAACATGTAATTAATTTAACATGTTTATAATCATTTCTTTCTTGGTTATCCCACAATCGTGTCACACATTTACATTTGTGTGTGAATTTTACCAAAGGATTTTAAACACTAAGTAAGGGCATTTTCATACATATTAAAACCAGAGTATTGTATCCTTTTAAATTTAGCTATTCGATATGTTTATGATTTTAGTTATTTTATAAGATTGGTTGTTTTGTGTGCTGTGTTGTTTTGTGTGACCTTAAGCCGCCTGAATTGTTGCAAACTGCTTTGAATTTTGGACCTCAGCTGTTGCGTCTGTGTGGAGATTTGCAGTGAACGTGTTGTATGGGAGTTTCAGTAACGGACTCTACTGGACATTTACTTGAACTAAAGTTCTGTATGTGAAAGAAACCCAAATGCCTGTTGGTTCTGAATGTCACAGTGTGGTTGTGGATGTAGGAGGACTACTGTTAAAGTGTCGTTTGGTTTTGTTTATCATTTTGTCTGTTGCGTACATGTTTATTTGTGTGGCTGTGCATAGCCTGAAGACTGTTAACGTCGCTCGTTTGGTTGGATTTCTTAAGTCATATAATGAAACTGGGGTGAAATGGGAAAAGGCACATAAATATTTACTTTTTATCCTGTTTGTTTGGCCGTCCAGAGGTTTTAACCAAAAGTCTAACAAATCACTTCTCTGTATATGCATATCACCCTAGAGTAACCACATTCAGTGAGATACACCTCCTGTTTACTCAAACAGTTATACATGATAGTAAATGAGAGCTCATTGCTCATCGTAACACATCTACCTGCTATATTAACATCACGTGTGTTTAGCATGTACAGCATGTACACAGAGAACTCATTACCGGTGTTTTGTGTCTGCTCTGCACTTGTTAAATCATTCAAAACCTTGGAGGCCTGTGCAAATGAATGTCAACCTGTGCTATGCAGGGATATCTTGATCGGTTTGAGCAATAAATACTGACTGAACACTCATGTGTTGACTTTTCCTGTTTATTTATTTTTTATTGTTGAACAGTATTCTGGTTCCTCTGTATTTATTTTAAGTCGTATGAATGTTTTGTACATTAACTGGTTTGTACTTTAAACAAAACCTTGTTTGAACTGTAGTCATGCGAGAAAACTACACTTCCCATAATACTGCGCGGGTCTTATTGCCGGTCCTGCGCGGTTCCTGGAGCGGATTGGAACCCGGAGTCAGAATTCACAGAATGTATAGACGTTTGGAAAACAGGTAATCACTTTATACTGAAGTTGTGCACAATCAACATTCATAAGTATTTACAGAGGCGTGTAAATACTCCCAGTTTAATGCTGCAGTAGCAATGAAAAGTGTCGGGGGAGTGAGTTTATGTTATCGGCATTCAAACGCACTGGCTCTAGATGAGCGCTTGCTCTCCGTTCCATCCGCCATGCCGGTTGTTCTTTGTTACCTTCGCATTGCTGAAAGAGAGCGAGTGCAGCCTGAGATCGGAGTTAAAACCCGGCTACGGTTTGAAATCTACACAAATCACGAATTATCAGTGCTGGATCGTGTTGCACGCTTCCCCCGGCTCATTGCAGCTCCCTGTTTTGCGTCAATAACAAAACGTGATGTGTTGTGATTGTTGATGTTGGGTGCTGTTCTCAAAATCTGTTGCATTGTGTAATGAACACTGTGTATTAAACATGTATTAAACACAAAGTTATAATGTAGAAAAGTGTAAATAAATGTGAATAATGTGATTTTATAATCTTTTTGTATCTAGATGATAAAGATAAACAATTTTATTATGTGTTTTGATAAATAAAATTGGATTTTATATATGCAAAATACCTATTTTTTTACATGTGTAGGTGCAGGTATAAACTAATAATTAATAGTTTCTTTATGCAAAACAAAATATTAAGCAAACTACATCACTTACATAAATCTAGTTCTCTTACAGGTTTGAAAGGTAATAAACATGTCTCAATATTAATGTGTCATAATGGCTTAGCAGACACCAGATTAATTTATTTGTGAGTATGCTTTCATTTCTCATCTGTAAATTAACTATAAACCCAAATATGTGCATGAATATATGAATGCAAATGTATATTTTGTTCAGGGTGTGAAGACTGCAGGCAGTATCATGAGTGTCCTGAGTTGGGTCCCGTTATCAGGACACATTTGTCCTGAGTCGGGCACGGTGGGTGAAGATTATTATGAATTTCTTTGTAGACATAATGATAGCATTAGATTTTTATCAAAATGTTTGTTTATGTTTATATGAAAATTTTACTTAAGAAGTTCATTATCATCGATGTTACAGCATCAGGAACCCGAAGAGGCACAAAATCATCCACACAGGTAAGCAAGTAAACCACACAGATATCATTTTTGAACATACTTAAACAATATTTAAGGGTCACAGGCAGAGTATATAGGTCACAAAGTGTTGCCATTGTTTTTAATGAGGCTGATTACAGTTGCAATGAACCATGAATCACTGTTGTGATCAGTGTGAAAAGTCTTCAGTTACTGCCCGCTAGTGACAGTGGCGCACTTGAAGCGCACACAAACACTCTCAAAGACAATAGCGAAGAAGAGAATCACGCATGCGCACTGGCGAAGAAGAGAATCACGCATGCGCACTGGCCAAGAGACGCTCAAGGTTTGGTCTCGTATAAATAATTTATTTTTGATAGAACAGCCAGAGTTTGACGTTTCATTGCATGCAGGTAATTTAATAATAAAGTCCTGACTATTTGCAAAACAAATATAGGTGATAGATGCGCTGACTGGAGAGCATCGGTTCATTAGGATAATAAATGAAGATCACGGAGTGTTAAAAAAGTCAAGTTGCCAGCGAGTCATTGAGAATCAAGTGGAAGGAAGCTTGACTTGTGTTACACAACGGAGACCCAGAGAAATAACCAGAGATCTGCTACACAGACAAAACACAGAGTCTTGGTCTGCTGACACGTTTTTGGAGCGATAACGGGGAACAAATCTTGCCAATATGGAGTTTGCTGCGATTCTTGCTCTATCAGTATTAATAGGTGCGCTGGTTATTTTAGTGGTCGTGGCTGTTGGCAAACAAAAGCGTGAATCATCTGAGCAGAATGAGAGTGAAAACGATGCAGATTCGTCAGGCAAGTATCTGTTTTGTGATCAGCAAGTTTATTTATACTTTAATTTTGTACGAGTTGAGTTCTTGTCACTGTCATAATGATGTTTTGAAAACCAATGCATGCTCCGGGCGTTTAGTTTGTACAGTTGTTTATTTGTATGTCATGTCTCCATCATTAAACGGCTGGATAATGTTACAGTTGAGGAAAATGCAGCGAAAGGACCTTTCAAGAAGCAAAAGCAGCAACAGCGGCCTCGTAAGGAAAGACCGCAGCAACACACATTCTCGCACCAGCTGCTGGCTTCCTCTTTAAAGGTGATCTGTGCTAAAATTTCAATGATATGATGATGTAAACATGCGGTACAGGAGCCAGACCTTGAACCCGTGATTATTTATTTACCTGTGGTTATTTTAAATATTTACTTTGTCCTTATTGATATCAAAATATATTTATTCTTATTTCTTTCTTTTAGAGTCACAGTGGAAATATTTCTTGTCTGGATTTCAGTAGCAATGGTAAATATCTTGCATCCTGCTCGGATGACCGCACCGTTCGGATCTGGAGCACCAAAGACTTCCTGGATCGAGATCACAAGTGCTTACGGGCTAATGTAGAGCTTGATCATGCGACACTTGTCCGGTTCAGTCCAGATTCTCGGTACAGTTACATTTGTTAACACACAGAGCAGATACAACAGCTAATACTAAGTTGTTTAATCTACCACTTTCTTTGTATTTTCATTGGCTTACTGGTTAGTTTCTACCCCCAGTGCCTTCATCGCCTGGCTGGCTAACGGAGAGACCATTCGCATATATAAGATGATTAAAAAAGATGACGGCACATTTCATTTCAAAGCCGCTCCAGAGGATTTCCCTCCAAAACATAAGGGGATCGTTTTAAACATTGGAATTGCGGAAACAGGTTAGTGGACTCCGGTAAACACTTTACATACTGTATGCTTTTCATTGCAAATATATGAATCATTAGACTTATTGCCTAACATTGCATTCATCTGTTTCAGGAAAATTCATTATGTCTGCCTCTGCTGATACCACCATTATGATCTGGGATCTGAAGGGTGAAGTTTTAGCCACTGTCAACACTAATCAGATGACCAACTCACACGCTGCTATATCACCATGTGGCAGGTTAGCTCAAAAAAACTGTGTAGCCCTTTTCAATGTAAATGTAACATAAGTTTTATGCACAGTTGCCCCCGAAGCATTTAAATGAGGCTTAATCTTATGGGGTCACTGTAGATGTATATAGATTAAATTGTGAAAGCTAACCTGTGTGACGTTTTCTCCCAAGGTTTGTGGCTTCCTGTGGCTTTACCCCTGATGTGAAGGTGTGGGAGGTTTGTTTTGATAAATCTGGGGAGTTCAAAGAGGTCATGCGTGCATTTGACCTTAAGGGCCACTCAGCTGGCGTTTACTCCTTTGATTTCTCCAGCGATTCTCGAAGGCAAGATCATCTCTTCAGTTTACTTTGGAAACTGATGTAGCACAAACCCAGATAAAACAGTATTAGAAGATTTCACCTGCTGGTATATTAACATTTGCTATTGACTACAATTGTTACATTAAGAATGTTAGCATGCACCTGAATTGTGCTAAACTGGTTGAATGGACGGACGTCATAAGTTTTAAACAACTTCATTCTGCTTCTCTCTTGTACAGAATGGCGACCGTGTCTAAAGACGGCACGTGGAAGCTGTGGGACACTGATGTGGAGTACAAGAAACAGCAGGATCCGTATTTGTTGCGGACTGTGCCGTGTCAGGTGTCAGAGGGGAGCCGCATAGCCTTGTCTCCAGACGGCCGTGTGATAGCCGTATCGAACGGCTGCGATATTGCCATGTACAACGCTGTCACTGGTGAACTAGAGGAAGATTTCCACAGTGTTCACAGTGAGGAGAT
The DNA here is from genome assembly GCA_036877625.1 of Ambastaia sidthimunki. NCBI lineage: Eukaryota > Metazoa > Chordata > Actinopteri > Cypriniformes > Botiidae > Ambastaia > Ambastaia sidthimunki. Next base: position 54,052 of record JAZGTK010000005.1, on the reverse strand, counting down.
CACCGACCTTAAATTTGACATTAACAACCGTTTCCTGGTGAGCAGCGGCGACCGCGCCATACGCGTCTTTCACAACGTGGTCGGTTACCGTGCTGCCATTGAGGACATGCGCACCATGCTGAAGAAAGCATCAAATGATGGAGTGAGACAGAGACTTCAGCAGCAGATATCAGATGCTCAGCATGCTTTGGAAACTGTGCTTAATGCACCAAAAAACTAAAAACTGCACCATGAACAACTTAGGGTCGCATTACTTGACATGGACAGTTTTGCTTCCAATTCAGAAGTAGCTGGCGTTGATATGCTGATTTTAATGAATAAACCAAGTGTTTATTATTCTTTGTTAATGACTGTTGTCCTTTTGTCAGGTTTAAAGGGAAAGTGTGTAATGTCTATGCAGCTAGCATCAAACAAAATCGCCATGGTAATGAGAAATGCTTTCAAACAGGTTTTTCTAAACACTTCCCAGTTTTCCATTGGCCAGATAAACAGTTTTTCCCACATCATGCCATTGATACTGGAGGGGCTGCTCAGAATTTACACTTTCAGCGTGAATTATAGATTATAACTATATGATTGTTTAATTCTGCTTCTGTATATACCATAATAAGCAGTTGTTTCTGCATATTGAGATTAATAGGATTTTGGAATTGATACAAAAACACTAAAAAACTTTTTACATAAAAAACTTGATTAATGTACTGTAAATCTCATGTCTTTAAGCCATCTAAAAATAAAGTTCAGAATGATTGGGAATATGTACAATACACAAATGTTATGTATAAGAGCACTCATTTATCTGAATTTTAAAATAAAAAAAATACAATTTTAAGACTTTTATTTTGTAAAATAAAAACTTACATTTAAAAAATGTATGTGGTTAATATGAATGTTGCATGTATATGATATGTATATATGAGCTTCTCGTCACTTATAAAGTAACTTAAAATGTCACTTATAAAGTCATTTGTATTTATAAAGTGAATAAAACACAGAGGTCTCAGTGTCCACCTGTGTCTTCAGTAAGGAGGTGGAACCTGAGCAGCTGCAGAAAGTGGTCGTGTGTTCTCGCGATACGAGATTTCCGCAGCCACACTGCAACACCGACACGATTCCTGTAAGAGTACAGATCAAATTCACAAATGTCGGGTCGCTCGGTCCGCGCTGAAACCCGAAGTCGGGCTAAAGATGACATTAAGAAGGTTATGGCCGCCATCGAGAGAGTACGAAGATGGTAAGTGTGATGGGCACCGTCTCGTTACTTTGAAAGAAAAATGTCGAAAGAGAAACTTCTGTCGGAAAAGGGGCGGGACTTGATAAGAGGATGTCGCTTGACTGACGTGGGAGACAGCCAATGGCGAACCATGTGGTCGCGATAAGTGGGCGAGACAAACAACGACCTTAAAGTTTTTGTGTACAGTGACAGTCAAAAATTTTTAGATAGCACATTATTTTTCTTTATTCACGTGTTTATGGACTCTGTTATGTATCTATTTTGTAAATAGTAGAGTATTCCTGACAAGGATTTAGCCAGCAAAAACTACTTTGTAATTGAAATAAATGTTGGGTTGGTTTCCACTTATAAACTAATGGATCACCTGTAATTCCGAGTGTCTCATAGAAGTGTTTAAAATGTTTGTCTATTTGTAAAACTTTCTGCATGGTTGCGTTTTTAAAAATGAAAACTCAACAGCTTTTAACACTGGTCATTTATACAAGAAACCTGTCACAATTTTTTCATTGTATTATTTCAGGGAAAAGAAATGGGTCACAGTTGGAGATACATCATTAAGAATATATAAATGGGTTCCTGTGGTGGACACAAAACAGGTATAACACATCAATGACATTTTTAAAGCTAGAAATAGCCTGTACTCAAAGGGTTTTGTATACTAGCAATGGCTTTCTATAAGTACACATCCTGTGGTTTTCATAAGGTTACCTAAATAACAATTGACTGCATTAGTAAAAATGTGCCTCTGTTTTCTCCAGACACACAGAATTTTCATGCAGAATGTGTTTAATGTGTTAAAACTTGATGTCTTCCAGAAGGAAAATAACAAAGTATCTGTGAGCGGAGAGATTAAACGCAGTAATTTCCCCACAGAAGCTGCGTCTGATAACGCCTGCTCTGTACTTTTAGATTATCAAGGTACACAGAATTCAAAAGTTTATACATTGTGTTTTTCACGCACTGTTTCTTTAAATGATGGCAAATTCAGATGTTAACGGTTGCCCTCTGCTTTCTTAGATGAGAACAGCAACCTGAGTTCTCTCTCAGACTCGTATCAGCCTAAAACAACTGCGGACAGCAGCAGTTTCTCCAGCCCTCAGCCCAGTGAATCCGTCAGCCCTGCACCTCAGACTCTAGACTACCGCACAGATGACCCACAGCCGCCCACCCTTGGCCAGGAAAGCCTGGAGGGTAAAGCTCCTAATGTCTCTTATGTTAATATCAGAGCTAACAAGTGCATTACCCATAATGCATTATGGATACATAGATAAATAATGTGCCAATTTTAAAAGTATATTGATTTAGAATTTTAATGTAGGTAAGCATTATACATTATGCATCACATATCATGACCTCTTCACTCAACATATATTTTTATTTTTATCACTGCGCAGCACTTATAGCTGATTGTTATTTGCATACTAAACAGCCGTTTACTGTCTTATGTCTATATAGGAAGGATGGAGTATAATAATAATTGTACCTAAAGAATAACATTTATGTCTTATTGTTTTTATTATGTGGTAATCATAAGACAGTCTGGGCATGTTCTTTTCTGATGGCGTTGCAGAGTTTCACAGAAATATCACAAATGTAATTTTGTGTGATGTTTAATGTATTAAATGGTTTAATATTAATGTTATTTTTCTAGAACCGCTGCTACAGTCGAATGAAGTGGCAGATGAACCACCAACACTGATCAAAGAGGATCTTCTACCCCTCACTGCTCAGGTGACTCAGATTCTGCATGTAGATGCATGACTGCTGCGGCAGGTCTGGGGTTGCGTGTTCACTCAGTAGCGCTTTGGTATTAGAATCAAGTGAAACTTCAGTAACCCATGAATAGTGTTGCACTGGCAACCTTTCAGTTACCAGCTCAGACCCTGAATCATTATGTTACCGTCCTTCTTACATTCAGTGAGAGCTGGGCAAAATATAATATAAGTGTAATGTATTAGCAACGATTTAAAATGAAGCAACACTGTGAATATCACATTGTTTTTTTTAAATATTTTAAATCACCTATTTAGAGTTAGAAAGTTAAATTTGTTTACACAAATCTGTTCAAACCTTTTTGAATCAATTCGAAACTGATTTATTGAGAAAAAAAAATAGTATAAAATAGTATAAATAGTATAAAATAGTGTAAAATAGTATAATTTTCTTTAATTAAACTCCTCCTGTATGTGTTTTGCTATAAAACACAAGCAGTATAGCTCATATTTATGATCGTTTCATTGCTAAATATTTGCTATGGCAGTACAGCCGTTCTGTAGTAACTCAAATAGTAACTCAACATGTGCAATTGTTTACCTGTTTTTTCTTTTCCGGGCACAGGAAGATGAAGACAGCTGTGGAGCTCCTCCCCTAAAAAGATTCTGTACCGAACAGGTCTCAGTTATCCAGACGGCCCCTCTAAGCTAACACACACAGACACACACGCTGTGAACTGGGCATTGATAATCTGATCACTTGACTTTCTTATTACTGCTGCAAAAGACACAATATGGACCAGACATCAGAAAGGCACTATATTTATTATTGTGGAATTCCTGCAACATTTAAGATTTACAAATCTTTGCCTTTTATTAATAACTGTTTCTTATTCCCTTATTATTCCTTAATTCAAGGTTTATAATCCAAAACTGAAAGCTGGACTGTTAACTGGACGTTCCCGTTTACAGGGAGAGAAAATGAATGTACTATCAAGATATAAACCCTCATTGTGAAATTATTCTTATAGCTATAATGCTGTAGTTTCATTCTGAGGTCAGTAGATGTGATGCTTATTAAAAAAGCAAAGCCATATGCAGGCATCACTTCTGATATGTTGACTGAAAGGTTATTCATTATTGGAGAAATGATTTTCCAAAACAAAAGCAGAAAGTTATATGACAGGAATGTAATTTAAAAGATCCTCCTTTAGGCATAAACAGTCCCTATTAAATCATACACACACACACACACACACACACACACATATATATGGTCTCTTTAAAAGTGAATGTTTAAGTTATGATTATTCAAAACGTGAATAATATCTTGATTTTTTTGTAGATTCTGGTCTTAGGGTCTCGTTTGTGTCTCAGACAAGTTGGTTTTATTTTCTTTAGCTTCTTTCTCCCTATACAAATTCTGTTTTATTCAGTAACTGAACGTTGTCCTCCTGTAGGAACCTCAAGAAGCAACTGTCTTTTATCTATCTTTTAATTTTTAATGTAGTTTATTAAGGGGCGTTTTGACAGAATAACACACACTGAGAGACGTTCTGATTTGGTATGTTGTTAATATTCATCTGAATTTTTATTGGAAGATTTTGATTGTTATTTCTGCCTCTTCACTTATTTTGCACACTGGTCTAGTGGGCACATTGATGTTTTGAAAAGGTGTCATAATGTTATTTAAAGCAAATATCATTAAACTATTAGAGACATTCCCGAGATCTTTTTATTCCTGTAATAAAAGTGCCTATATTGGTGATGAAACTCCAACTTGTAGAATTACCCTTTCAGTGGACCTTTAACTAGGTGACTACATGACCAGGTGAGCAAAAAACAAGACAATAACATTAATAAACTTATCATTGCAATTTATTATGTATACACTGTACACCTTTATCTCTCTCTTTCTTTCTCACTACTGTATATTTATGACACACATTTAAATTTATATTCTACTCTACAGGCAGGTGGCGCTGAAACCCCATTTTTCTTTTAAATAGTATATTTTCTCTTTTTGCGTGTTGCAAATTTTCTTCCATACAGATTTTGTCAAAGCAATGTTCATATGTTACAAAATTGCCCAACGTTTGTTTTGTAAAATCGTTAAAGATGTCTGAAATATCTGTCTTACTGTCTTGTGATTCATTCACTGGACGCACCGCAGACTGTGTTACAATGCTGAACCGCAAATAGTGGCTGCGTCTCAAATCCTAGTTAGCTGCCTACCTTCTCAGAAGTGTTTTGTAGATCCTTGCCGAATGTGTAGCCATCCAGAAAGCTAACTAGGCTTTACGACACAACCAGTGTTTTACTTCAGATAGCTCAGAGCAGATAGTTTTTTAAACCAGTCTCTGCACAACCATAGACATCTGATGCGTCAGATAAGCCTGACTATAAAACAGAATAAGGAGTTATTAAACGCCGGACCATGCGTGAAGGATTTTTACAATTTCTTTGCATTTTCATTTTTTCCTTGCGTCCTTACAAAGCATCCACCGTTATTTATGAGGTTCCCATTAGACTGCAGCGGACAGTATCAGTGCAGGGTCCTGGACGCCCCCCTGCTGCAGCCAACACACTCAACAGGTAAATCCTGACATTTTACCATTAAGTGTTATTTAATGACAGTGTGTGTTTGTGTGTTCAGTTCCCACAGAACCTAAATTACAAGCTGTTATATCCTTAGGTGATGTTTTCAAGTGTGTTTTTGTTTAAAAGCCTCAAGATATAGTGAATCAATGTCAATAAACTTGATTTATAATTCACATTATGGGTCCGTAAATAAAGAGGGGAAATTATAAAGCGAACCACAACCTAAAGTATTTGTCTTAAAAGAAAACCGTTCTCTTCTGAATGACAGGGTGGCGTGATATGTGGTTGAGACGCACAACACAGTCTAGTTGTGTGTTTGTGGGAGGTCTGGTCAGGATTTATCTGTGTTTTCTGTGAAGCAATGGAGAACAAAGACTTACAAAACAGTTTGTGCAGGGTCACAATCTTGAGATGGTTTGAATCAACTGAGACTTAGAAAGTTTCTTTAGAAAGTGATCTGAGTTTAGAAAGTGATCTACAAGAACGTCTGTCAGACTCTTTTGGGTGCTTTATGAATGCCTGGACAACATAACTCATTCACTCACCTGCAGTATAGGAAAATATATGCTTGTGCCACAGAGAGGGTCTCTCAGAGGACCCTCAGCCCACTTATGGTGTTTATCACATCATCTTTGAAGTTAAGCAACTGAAAACATTGTGGCACTAAATTTCATTTATTTTACTGTTTGTTTTGCTATATCATCAATCTGTGTTGTGTGAAAAGAAAATCATTATGTCATATATATTCCATAACTATGACATATATGCTATGTTTTCATTGGCTTATTCTTACAGTCACATGTTTATGGAATGTTGAATTTTATTTCTGGACCAGAGACTCATTCCAAAAGAATATTTTGTCTCAGTTGTTATTGCCATCATTAAAATTGTTTATTCATCACGGGACAAACAAGGAATTGGTGCCAGTACAAAGTACAGAAGATTGTTTCATGTCAGACACAAAATGCAACGGAGACGATGGTGCAGCGATTGTTTCAGAGTTGCCGTTGGCCCGGGCCGTGTTCAAACCTCATCAGGTATGGAAAAAATATTTTTTTTATGACTTTATAACATTCACTTTTACAGTAACTTACAATGAACCGCAGCTCACCAACTTACAATACCCTGCTGTATTTCCTCAGCTACAGAACTCTGGTGAGACCTGTGTACAGAGTGACCTACCGGAAAATCGCTTCTCTGGAATGGCGCTGCTGTCCGGGATTCCACGGGGATGACTGCCGAGAGGGTGAGGGAACGTTTTCCGTACAACCTCCAGTTCACTGCAGAATTACCACAATAATTAAGTTTGAGATGTTAATGATGTGAAACACTCAAATGTAGTTGTAGAAATTTAATTACAGTTATTGTGGCAATGAGTTTCGCAAGGCAACCACAACAGAAAATTCAGTTTGAGGATTGTTTGTCTTTGAACATCTTGGAGATCTATATTCAAATGAGCTATTACCCAAATTTTAAAAAACAAAGTTATTATATTATAGGCAGCCACATAAGTGTTATGGCTTGGTGGATGGCTCTTTTAAAAAAAAAAGTCTCTTAGCAACAAGAAAAGATCCCTTCATTCATTGTGTGGGTGCGGATGTGAGCAACAACAGCTGGTCTGTCTGTGGGAAGGAAACTTCTGATATCTCAGAGTGATCTCAGAGTGACACATTTGCTCTGTTTGTGCTGAGCACTGTGCATAACATCCATAAACCAGCTTATACTCACATATATTATCCGTAAAAATGCATTATGAGATCAGCCATGCATCTATAGCAAATGTATGTATTACATACAGCCAGCCCATATAGGAAAAATGACATCTCTGTAATATTTTACTTGTTTCTCCTAGACAGCAATGAGATTAAACGGAGAAAATACTGAGACTTCAGCATAAGTTTCCAGCATTTCAGGTTTATTCCAGAGAAAACAATCCCAGTAATCCTACATTTGCCTGAATTTTAGAAGAGAGCAAGGCAATAAAGTCTACAATCCATCAATTTGTATGATGCACCATTTTGATTGTATAGAATATTTATAGGATATTTGAGAAGCAACATCTGACACAAAGTGTTCCAAAGTCTCCTGAACTATAAAGACCAACATCTGAGAAATTTCTTTTGGCAGCTGTTGCATAAAGATCAATGCTTCAAACTTGATGCAACGTTAGTGCTCACTTTTCAAAGCTTTATTTGGGTATAAAATCAAAGACGATCTCCTCAAAGTCTTTGTTATTAGCATATCTGTATGAGGTTTCCTCGGTAACTCTGCCTAACATAACACACATGACATATCTGAAATATTATCATGCCACTTTCACTCACAATTCACCCTCACAAACTCAATTTACAGTAATCCAAAAGAGATTAGCATAATCAGAACCAGCACTGCTCTGGGTTTTTGCATACATGGATAAATCATTTTTACCGATGCTGGAATAAATGGCTAGAAGAAACTAGTTTAAATTAGGACATGAATCAATGCTTTGATATGACCCAGCTGATAAGATGTGGTGGAGGTCATTATAGTCCAAAGCATTTTTGACCCAATAAGGATAATTCACCCATGACACACAGATGCCCACGTCTTTCTGGATGAAGATGTCGGTTCTGTGAAGCTCCACTGCCCCCCACAGCAGACGTGCTGGCCCGTCTGTGGTGTCTCTTTTCAGATCTTCTCTCTGTGAGATGTAGATGATTTAGTTTGGGTAGAGTCCACAGGCGCCACCATCTCTGACATGGTAAATAAATCAGAAATCTACATTCTTTATTGCTCTCTTCTTCCTCTCATCAGCCTTCTTTTCTTTTTCTCTCTTTTTCGCTCCTCATAACTTTAGCCTGAGGCGGCCGGTCCCCTGGGTCCCAGGCCCCTCTGTGTTTGCTTTATTTAAGAACATAGTTTTTATATTTGGGCTTTAATGGCATGAGATTGTGACTCACAGTAACAGTTTAACCTAGTTTGAAGTCTGTCTGTAGTTATTATTTTTAAGAGGGTCAAATAAAGCTTTGCTTTTCACTTATGAAACTTATTTTGTTTTATTGAAGTTTATTTCCGAATTACAGATTTTTTTTTAAAATTAGTTTTAGGTTTTGTTAATGATCTTTGTTTTTTATTTCAGCTGATGAAACTTTATTTTAGTTTTGGTTAATGATACCAGCACCGTCAGAAACAGTTCTTTTAGTTCTCCTGCAGCTTGTTTATTTATTTGGCACAGTTTGAGAGTTATTGAGAATCATTTGTCCCATAACAGTGTTCCAATTGTCACTGTAGAAAAACGTCTAGTGAGGTGTCACAGTAAAGGATTTTACAAGAATCTACTGTAAATGTAAGTAAACTTCCTGGATTTTGATGATTATTTTTGTAGAACGTATTGCTTTATTTACATTTTATTTATATTATATACTGTGTACATGCAGTATGATTATAAAGTTATTAAAATGATTTGGAAAGAGCGTCATACAGATGTGTTGATCCTGGAGGAATTGGTTGAGAAATATGTTTGTTTTGATATCTTGACTTTTGATTGCAGCGTCTGAGACAATCGGAGCACATTTTGAAATGTTTTCTAAAGCCCTGAAGGATTTGTGATCTGTCTTTCATATAGGAAACCTGTTGATTGTTAAAAGCAACAATGTTTGGCGGTTTCTCTGTTGTGATGTGGAAGAGCAGAGCATTGGTTTTCCATGGGAACAATCTCCATGGAACAATTCATGATAGTTTCAAGAATTATTGAATCTGTAGTTCTATTAATACAGCATGGCAGTTGGCAATTGTAATTAAAATAATTTTATTGCATTGTAAGGTGCAGAAGAAACTGCAGTCATATTTATAAGGGTCTACTGGAGTGCCTTGTGTCTTCATACGTTCTGAAACATCCCATTGGTCTGTGCCAGAACTTAATGGGTGTGGATTCTTAATGCGGTCAGCTTGCTTGTGCAAGTGAATCTGTGATTTGTGTATTTGTACTTTCCTGTAGGCATCATTTAATAACATGTCAGTTATAATGATGTTCTGCTAGTTCTAAAAATGACATCTCACATCTGCAGAATCACAGCAGTCATGTGTCTGCAGATCACATTGACAGAATTCTCCTCTTCTTTGTCCTTTGGGTGTTTCCAGAATAACCCAGCATTCGACTGTCCACTGATCTGAGACCTGTCAAGTGTCCAACAAAGTCCTGCATTACAGCCAAGACACGAGCAGGAAAGACTGCGTTTGGATAGTCCTCCAAACTATAACAAAGGTTTAACCTTTAAACAACCCTTTATCAGTATCACCAAGAGCCATTGGGTTCCTACAAAGCGAATACTGCAGGATGTGTTTGTATAAATTAGACAAATTTATGTGCCACTAGCATCACTACATTTGAATATAAACATGATTATTTCAGGTTTAACAGGTTTTCTAAACACTCCCCCATCAGCCATTGGCTGGACAAAAAGGTAGTCCCGCCCCTAAACTCACAGTATTGGTTGAGACTGTCATGCTGTCTGGCTGGTCAAGATGCTTAAACAAACAAACCAGTGTTTACATTTAATCAACATACTAATGGCTCAATTATGGCTGTCTATACAAACACAGCTCTGCTTTAAGTCTTGTTAATGGAAAGACGATTGCGAGCAGATGTCTTGATATTAACTAAAGTTCTTGATGATAATGACTGTTTTGTTGCTTTAGTCATAGTTTCAGATACATGTTTACACCATATATGTTTTTTTGCATTGCATTTAAAAGCTTCACCACTGAGAAATCACCATCACAGACTTTCCTCATTTCATGCCAGATAATACCTGAAATCTTCGCTGTTTTGGAAGATGACTCTTTCTCTAAGGAAAGGTCCAGCATTACCTGACCAGATCCTTGCTGTGAGAAGTATTTGCTTCCCAGCTCTCAAATGGGAAAGGTAGAATTCCGGGGAAATCCAGGATGAGATTTTCTTTTCCTTTTCTCTCTTTCCATGCAAATGGAAATCCACAGCTCAGCAGCATCTGGTTTTTCTGCTCCGTCTTCTCCTCCAGAGAGAGATGTCAACCGAAGTTCCGTCTGTTCTCATGGCAACACGGAGCTTTTCGATTCGTTATTTTGGTTTCACACTGTGGTTTCAGGATTTATTTCATTTTTGGAATCTTAAACTCTAGATCGATCCCTGGAATTTTAAATGCAGTATGAACATGTCTTTGTCAAGTTCACTTGTAAGAACATCACATGACACTCATCGAACTGTTTAAGGAGCTATTGGATCAATTCTGTTAACCACTTTAACTAGTACTGTACTTCTTTTCTGCAAATGAACTGGTGGAGTGTTGTGTTAGCAGCGCAAAGGTTGTGGAATGGTTCCCAGGGAACATTTGGATAAAAGTTGTACCAAATCTGAATGAGCAGTAAAATACTATGATAAAAGCACTAATTGATACAGACTTTAACATTGCAAAAACCTTTTGTTGTTTTGGTTAAGAGATGTACAGCATTTAATCTACTTTGTGTTGTTTGTATGGTGGAAAAAACGTCTCTATCTGCTGTATTGTTTTTAAAGCATCTTTCTCTCTTTCTTTAGGATGCATGAACTGCACTAGCTATGCTGACATCACTGAGCGCTTGAGTGTCGTTGAAGCTCAGGTGAGACATCAACATCAACTCATAAGCATCAACTCATAACTTGCATTAGTGAGTAACATTTAAGCTAGAATGACGAGGATGAGCTTTTACTTTTTTGTATCAGATAATGTTACTAAAAGACGCGGAGACGCCCTCTTTCCCCTCGTCCAGCCAATCACCTGAGAGAACAGCTGATAATGAGGTTGACAGGCCCCACCCCTCACCCATAACACCCAATGCCATTGGCCGGCCAGGTAATAATTTACTTTTCAGCTAGTCTGTGCTGTTTATAGAATGTGTTTAATATTTATTTGTTATTATTACAGTGTTTGTTTAGTTACAATACTAACATTGTGTATGTTTACATAATAAGACATACAAGTGTATATAAATTACATTTGGTATGTTAATAAATATGCCATAATTAGACTTGATTGATATATCCAGGGCAGAGAGGACAGCCAGGGCCTGTGGGGCCACCAGGGCCCCCTGGACCATTAGGAAAAACTGGGATTTCTGGGAAGCCTGGGGCTATAGGACCCAGAGGTAAAAATAAGCCTGTCATTTTAACTTGAGCTAATATAACACCAAAGTCTTTTGTCATGGAGCTTCACAGCTAACTTGTAAGCTATGCAGGACCTCAAGGGCTACAGGGTCCCCTGGGAGAAAGAGGCCCTCCTGGTCTTCTCCCTTCCCCATGAGGGGAGATGTTTTCACCTTAATGGCTAGACAACATTCCCAGTGTGAGTACTGTCGGTGTCTGGTGTTGTCCTTTTACATTCACTGTCAATCCATCTTTATTAAAAAAACTTCCTGTCAGTTACTTTAATTAATGAAGGTCATTTATAACTGCCATTAAATACTAATTGATCCCATAATTACATCCGTTCAGTCAATTTTTAAGATTTCACAGTGACCACAAGGTGGCGCTGTTTGTATTCTGGCGGCCTTTGACAGATTGCTCAGAGATTTGGCTCAGTGCTCAGTCTGGTTAGCTTCTGTCTGTCAGCAGTTAATAAGAGTCATTTGTTAGCATTTGCTGGGGCAGCATGAATCTGGATAACCCTCAGCAGAACCGGAGCACAAATCCTTACAAAACTGATAAAATCTACTGCAGGTTACATTAAACAAATGAGCTTCAATAAGGAGACTTTCAAAAAACAGAAGGGGAATAACTGAGTTCACTTTAAAATTTAAATAGCTTTTTACATCTTTAAAGAGATAGTCACCTAAAAATGGAAAATCCTGTCTTCATGTACTCACCATGTGTCTCTAAAACCGTCTTTCTTTCTTTCTTGGAACATGGAAGGACACAGAATTTTAGTCAGAATGTTACTGACAGACAGCCCCAGTCAGTTTCATTGTATCTTAAGAAGCGACGCCAACATTTTTAAATATTTCTCCTAATTATTTAAGATAAAGAATTCAAGAATGGGAGTGAGTACATTATGACAACTTTTCCTTATTCGGGTGTACTATCCCTTTAAATTAAAACCCTATTTGGTCTCTGTTTATATGTCAGCATTATGAAGACATAAAATTAATCCTGTTTGTTTTTATGTGTATTTTGGACTTTTTTATACAATGTCTACAATATTACATGTTTTAGATAACGATGGTGATTTTCCTGCTTATGGTGAGCTGCAGTCTTTACTTGGACCTCCTGGACCCTCTGGCCCACCTGGTCCACCAGGTAAAACAAAATATCAAAGCATGTGTTATTCGATATTTCCTCATGTCATCACATCTCACATCATTAATTATAATCATTAACATTATCATCCATGCAATGTATGTTTTACAGGCCCTGCTGGACCACCTGGTCAACCAGGAGCCCCTGGCAAAAATGTAAGACAGTTTTATTATTATAGATTTTATTGTTCTTGCAAATTTTAACTCAAGATATTTTTTCTGTAACTTTTTAAACCAAATATTTATTATAGCCAAATACTTACAGTAACCAAATGCCATGCGTTGGTAGTTTAAGATAAATTTGATCTATATATCAATCCTAAACTTTGTCTATAGTACTGTATCAAAATATGCATGTTCAGCATATATTATGAGGAACAAAAAACAAGACAATATGTGTAGGTTTACAAGCCTATACAGCATAATATACTGACTGATTTCTGTTTATATCAGGCTGCCTTTAGCTTCATAGGCAAGCCAGGGACCCCGGGCCCTAAAGGAGACCCTGGAGAAAGAGTAAGAATCAAATAGCGCAAACATCATATACATTTTGCATTTCAATTACATATAAATGACTATTTGAACTATTTTTAAATCTTTCTTCTTAAAGTGTCCACCTGGATTTACAGGAAAACAAGGACAACCTGTTAGTGCACACAATAAATTGCTTTTCAATTTGCAGTTTTTGTGCATAATAATTATAATAATTGGTATTATTATTTATTATTGATTATTATGTTTTTGATTTAATTATAAAATACATTTTTTATTATTTCTTATGCTGTGAATGAAGGGTGTTCCCGGTGCTAAAGGTGAGCCAGAAGAGACCGCAGCAGAGGTACGAACAGACAAAAACCTCGTGATGGTGGACTGGATACAGCGTTGGATGTCCAATTATAATGATTTATTGTCATATACTCACCCCCCCCTGCAGGTGCAGCAGTTAAGAGAAGCTCTGAAGATTCTGGCTGAGAGACTTCTCATTCTGGAGCACATGACCGGCGTTCATGGTGAGAACAGTGGGCAAATATTCCAGTGTGAGTTCTGTCTGGGGGGCATTTGGAATTCTAAAACATCATTACGATGTCACGGCGTAAGTTGCTAGCTGCCAGAGAGATTAGCATGTGTAGCATTTTTCAAAGTAATATGATTGGTTGCAGATGCGTGGAGGTGACTTTCAAAAATAAAAAATGACATCAGAACACCAAAAATATACAGCCAGCTCGTTTTTAGACGTGCACAAAGTTACTCAACTTCTGTGTTATTTTTGTTTATTTACTCACTGCTCTGCCCAGATACTCTTCTGGAGTCTGGTTCTGGAATAGATCTGCTGGCAGATTTTATACCAACGGTCGGTGCTAAAAATGTTGGATCTCGCAGACTGTCCTCTGCTCTTACCTCCGACACAGAGTGGACAGACTGATTCTGTATTTGGGTGTAAAGTTTGACTATAATGTAAACCACTTGAGACACTCAAGGCCTTAATTTCCTGTATGTTGTTTTGATGGACAGATGCATTAATACATTTGAGTACTTGCCAAACATTGATAATGTTTAATTTTGTTATTCTGGGTTTGTTTTAGAGTAGCACAGATCATTTTTGTCTGCTTTTATATTTTGTGATTATTGTCTTTAAAAAAAGCAAAGGGAAAAGTCATCTTTATATGGATTAATTGATCAACAAATATGATTTGCATGATTACACTTTTGCCTAAAGCCAAACAAAAGTTGCATTCTTTACTATTTTATTCTTTAAATCCATTTGTTTGTTTTAGATCAAACAATGGTTTAAACTACAATCATTAGAGCTTCAAACAAACGTGTTGTTATGGAGACCAGACACACATAATGCATCAAACCATTTTCTTGTCATGTCATTTTTGTTTAGTGATTGATGACCTACTGTGACCTCACGCACATAATTATCGCAGTTTCGGCTGCAGCTTTGAAAACAACTCGCGGCTCAGAGCTCACAGCAAATAAAACAAAACCTACAATAGAATTACAACAGAAACCACACATGTCTCCTCGGAAAGTGTAACATATACCACAACAAAATGTGTTTACACCTGTTCTTATTTATAAAGCCTATCATAGACTCGATGAAACGCACACAGGGCTGCTATTAATAGGTTGAAGTGATACACAAAAGGGCTGGTGACCTTGTTCAGAAGCACTGTGTTCAACAGCCAGAGTGGCTTTAAGCTTATTGTTCCAGCTGAGCTTCTATAATCCCCTTTGGGAGGGAACGGAATCTTTTAGAATCTTGGCTTTTTCCTTATTGTTGCTTTATTAAGAAGAAGAATTACGTATCTGAAGTGTTGTTGACATATTTCCCACGGTAACGTTACTGAAGTGCAAAATCAGACTGCTTGTATTGTGACTTTTTTTCTTTCATAAATAAAGTTTTAGAAACAGTTTTGCTGGTTCTTTTCAGTTTTTTTCCATGTTTGAAAGCCTTTCTTAAAAACATACCCTGCCTTTATTGTTAAATAACAAGTGATTAGACATGTTTTATATATCTTTATTGACAAAAGGTGGGTACAGAGCTTAGAGGAAGACAACATACAAAACAGACGCTGAACAAACATGAAGAAACATGGGAAATGTAGTTTTTACTCCTGTTCTTTGTCCTCTCCGTGGGTGATGACGTAGCACAGGTTTTTGTAGTCCAGGTTGCCAGCCACATCCAATGGAAAGTTTGTGAACATCTGGTTTATCTGTCAGATAAACAAATTGAATGAGTTTTGATTAACTGATTTGTGGGTGGTGCATTCTGGGATATTTAGCTTTAATGTAACTCACAAACAGAAACTGACACAACAAAGAAAAATGTTACCTCAGCCTCAGTAAATTTGTCTGCCTGGGACATAAGATGATACTTGATCCTTTGAGAAGATAAGAAATCAAGATTAAGACAATGTTGAATACTGTACATACATTAAATTTTTACTTTTTCATAATCATATATCATTTATAATCTACTTACTCTTCTCCTTTAAGAATGCCTGTTCCCTCTGGGTCAAAGATTTTAAAGGCATTAAGAATCGTCTCCTCTGGGTCTGTGCCTGTTGGCGACAAAAATACCGATGTTACAGCATCACTACAATGTTACAGTAACTACGGTGATTTCAGCATGCTGTGATATAGGCTAAACTGTACAATAATCCATATGATATCAGCAGTATGTCTCGTCTCTGCTGGGCTTTGCTGCTATTTGCACCTCATTAACATCATTATGATTTCAATACTGATGAATCTGATTCTTGCCTTTGAGCTTCTCCCCAAACATGGAGAGGAAGATGGTGAAGTTAATGGGGCCGGAAGCTTCCTTCAGCATCTCATCCAGCTCATCGTTGCCCACGTTGAGACGTCCTGCCAAAACAGTCACATAAAGAGATACATTAATACTGAGTGTCGTTTTCTTTGATTGTTTAAATGGAGAGAGAGAGTTGGCTGTCATGTTCAGATTTCATTAAGGCAATAAAATGCTTCTTATACCAGATTACAGGGCCAGGGAAATATACATGAATATTATATTAACAGTAATATTTAGAGTGGAATCCAAATTGAAAATCTGGGATGTTAATTCCCAAAAAGGTCAGAAACAAAAGGTCAGTTTTTTTTATTTAATTCGAGCACACAAGATGCTCTTTAAAAAGTTTTCAGATCATGCTGAGGAAAACATGGATCAACAGGTTTCAGGGAATCTTGGCTTAAATACACAAACTAGGACATAGCAAATATGTTCTTTCTCAATTCCTGACCTACTTTTCTATGCTGATCATATAATGAAAAAACACAAGTAAGCAATAAACAAAAGCATTTTTGCTATTGAAATTTTGGCCCCCACTGTGTATGCGTTTATTGATATTTTCATGCGCTAATAATTTTTGCCTTTTAACTGTTGACGTATTCTAATCACTTCTTGGCTTCACAACATTCAGGGCGGTTCTAAAGCGACACCACATTAATCCTTTAAACACGGCTTCTGTTGATTCAATAGGATAAACACCCTGAAGGATCAAACACCCTGTTTCTCTCCTGCATTTACACCCTGCGCAGCCATTCAGACGGGCTTTACTCACCCAGGGCGGCAAACGTGTCCCTCAGGTCGTTTTTGTCAATAAAGCCATCCCTGTTCTGGTCCATGATGGTGAAGGCCTGGAGAAGCATTCAGAGGTGCCATGTTATTGTTACAAGTAGATGCAACTGAGGGAAAGTGGCAGAAGTATGATATAATTATAGTTTATAAAACGTTTAATGAAGTTAATCCTTAAAAAGGGCTGCACCTCTTTAAACTCCTGTATCTGCGACTGCTCAAACATGCTGAACACGTTGGAGCTGGCAGCTTCCTTCTTCTTGGCTTTCTTTGGTGCCTGGGAATCAGAGTTTTTTTGTTTTTACGTCTCTATTTCATTGCCACACTTGTGAATACATTACACAAAACGTTTAATTTAACTACACCATAAAAAAGATCACATCACAAGGTAGAATTGTGCTATAATCTCATGATACATCTTAATCATTCTATGACACAAAATGTAGGGTGGCTTTCTGTTAAAGACGTGATCCGATTAACTAGAATTCGCTCTATCAAAAACAAGCACATGATAATTTTTTGCTGGTCTAGACACATCTATTCAAATAAAACTCAAACTGAAGTAGAACTAATAAGTCTCATGGGGACACTGTTACCTTATAATATTAACCTACTGAAAACCTTTCTGAAATTACACAACTAGTTACCCTCATAAACAGCTTAAATAAGAGCAAAATATCCTATTTTAAAAATTTTGATAGATATACATATGGATATATAAAAGATATCCATCTTAGATGTACATTGCAATAAAAAATTCAATGTTAAGTCAATCAGTGACCTCACAAGGTCAATGTAATTCAGTTTCATAAACACTTCCAGGTCAAGACAGGACGAGGTAAAGAGACGTAGGCCTACCATTGTGATGAGCTTCTCTGTACTTTGTTCTTGGTCTCAAAAGCCTGAGGGACGCTCAGAAATTGTCTGTTTCCGGCTATATATTGGCACAATTGACTTGACAGGCCCACCTGTTCTATGTTTAGACAAAGAAGGAGGCACAACACAAGAATACTTGCCATGTAGAGAACTACCCGACCCTGCCGCCCCCCGCTCATTGTTTCGGACAGATGCTAGGTGATGTGAGTTTGCTATCTTAGGATCTATGGGTTCTAACACCCTAAGACTTTTCTACAGCGCTAATGTGTCGTTTAAAGACCAGTGTGAATCAGACTGGCTTCTCACATCAGTGCTCTAGGGTCAGATGTTGAAGCTGTGTCTCAGCTACAGGGATTTACTTTGATAGTTTGATGCCGTTGTTGTATTGGTGATCAGATCCGTTTGACTAGCTAACAAGCCAGCTGTTAGCCAGCGCATGACCTGTGAGGGGAATCAAAGGATATTTTTAACCAATTAATCAGAGAGTTTGTTAAACGGGTGTATTTGAGGTTGAGCGAACATTCTGGATAAATGAATGTAAGCGAACAGATGGTGGTTTTGGAAAAAGGTTATACCGTGTAAGTTATGAGATACAGCCCTTGTCACAATTTCCTTGCGTGACAACTAGCCCCGGTTTCCTCTGTATTGTATGCTGCGTGTAATGCTAAATACCATGACAACTTAATACACAATTTCCTTGTAGTTCTTCTATGTGCAATTTATTAAGCCAATAAACGTGAATACTGCTTCTGATTTTATTAACGTCCAGAAGACAAAACTTTGCACATTATTGAAACCACAGCTCATCTACTCCTTTTCAATCCATCCATTATATCTTTTGAGCACAGTCAAGCTCTTGGGTTTAATTTGGCATGCAACTCTCACGGACAAATTGCTTCTACTTTGTCTCCATTATGTGTTACTGAACAACCAGTCAGAACAAAAGCCCTTCTCAGTGCTACAAATATAGCAAGATATTCCATGCTTGCCAGATTTAAATGTGCTCTTTTAAACAGCCAAGTAATGTGCCATAAGACTGCCGTAAATAATCCGTCCGGCCATCAGCGTGACAGCAGGCCGCATGAAGCTAGTTTTAGCCATGCCTCCACACTCAACTGAAAGAACACAAGCCAGGAACTGCACTATGGGATATGAGGAATGTTGCCATGATCTCCTGCTTAGCATTGTGTGTGTGTGGTATTCACTGTGGGGACCAAATGTCCCCACAAATATAGCAATACCAGTACATTTTGACCTTGTGGGGACATTTTTGGGTTCCCCACGAGGAAATAAGTTTATAAATCATACGAAATGATATTTTGAAAATTTAAAATAGCTTCACAAATAAATGTTATTATATGTGAAGGTTAGATTTAAGTGTAGAGTTGGTGTAGGGGATTGATGATACAGTTTGTACAGCATAAAAACATTATGTCTGTGGAATGTACCCATAAAACATGAAAACCCAATATGTGTGTGTGTGTGTGTGTGTGGTCACTACAGGCAGTTTGTCCATGTTAGGTGTGTGTATGGGGGGTGAGGCAGTCAAGGTCTGCTTATGTATTCTAGCAATAACACAACTGATGGAAGCCTGGCAGGGAAGTGTCAGCTTCCTACAGCTGACTCTGACTGTCAATCACTTTAACCATATGCTTCTGTTACACTTCTGTGGCCTGTAAATTCCTGCTGCTTAATATGGGAGCACAGAGATGACTCAACTCATGTCCCTTAATCTGTTTATTTTTAGTCATTGTCACACTGTAGCTTATTTACTTTTCCTTTCCTCTACATTTTTCTTTCCATTTAAAGTCATTTAAATGTCTACACATGTTAACTAAAGTAATAAACTAATGTAAACAAATGAAACTTTATTGTGAAGTGTTACCAAAACAGGTTTTAAGAAAATTACTGTCAATTGTGTTTTACCAAAATGGGAAGAATAAACAAACAAATGTTTTGGAGCAATAAACTAAACACTTTTAATTTATTTTTTTTATGTGAAATTACAAAATATATTTCTTCTTTCTAAAAATGGCTGAAATGAGTCAACAACAAAATAGTCTTGTGATTGTTTCATTAAATCATTTAGGCTGTTTTAAGTTTTAGCAGTTCATCATATAGAGATCATTAAAACATTAGTCATGATGTCATCATATGTTACCTCATTAAAAATGAACAATTCGCGTGTGAGGGTCCTTGATTGTTAAATTACTGGCCAGATTCTGACCAATCAAATCAGCTGCTACATGTCAAGCACACTTGTGCAAAGGTTTACAATTATTTACTATGATTGGCTGTTGAATGTTTAAAGCACTGTGACACTTGACCTCATCTGTTTGATGGTCCAGTTTTCTGAATTTACCTTATCTTGACATCCACCTGTGTCACATTTATATGCATCCTGTTTATATATGTATATTTATAGCTCAGTGAGTTTGAGGACATTTATTAAACCAGAAATCAATTTGTTGGGGACATAATACTAAAATTTAATACTAACATTTTAGGAAAGGTTGGAATATAATGAAAACGTTTTATATGAATTACAGAATGCATTTAACTGACTAATATTAATTTATTTTGATTAAAAATATGAAAGGGAATGTATGTGATGTATAAATTATAACAAAAAGGTTTGCTATTACATTTTTTATGCAGGCAGAGTAAAAATGATTTTTTGTGCAGTTTGTAAATGAGTGAATTTGAGTATAGTTTGAATAAAAGTGACGCAGTAATATAATGATGTAAGATACGTTTTCAGATGTTGGTAGTTTTGTTTTGTTATACATTGTTTACCTGCAGATGGTGCAGTTTAGCCAGCATTAAACCCAACCACAGTGAGAGCCAAATGTACACACAGGTTTATTTTATTACATTAGTGATGCCACCTAACAGACTTACATTGTTTTCATGAAGGCTAATAATATTTCCTATCCACACAAACTGTTGACATTAGACGTAAAGCAAAACATGATTAGATAAATTTGAGTTCTTTTTAGTAGCCACCTAAAAAATAGATGTTTCACTATATTTTTGCGATCATTATACAAAATTGGGCCCATGCACCTGTAGACACACACACGTACAAGCATGAACACAGGTACGACGCCCTCCTCGCTCCTCTGCTTGTCTCTTCATTATGTTCATTTGTCATGTCTTTGCATCTCCATAATTAAAATCTAATCCTGCATGCCGACTTTTTAAATGAGGACTAGCCTCAAGAGGAAGCTTATTTGATTAAAAAAGGGGAAGGGTGGAGGAGGGAGTCCTCCGCTGCTCGGCAGGCAGGAGAGACGGCTCTTAATTGTGCTCCCATGAGGTGCGCGCACGCCCGGGCAGAAGGGGGTTGGGAGGGCGCTCGGAGACTCTAGTGGGCCCGAAAAAACAAACCGCCGATGGGACCGGCTCTCGTGCATGGCTCCCCTGACGTCTCGGTGGGGAGAACTAAGGGGAGGAGCACTCGTGAGGAGCCGTGGGACTCCCAGAGCCCCCAATTCTCACTCTGCCCTGCAGGCTGTGAGCTGAAGCGTGTGCTGGTGGTGAGGGGGACAATCTGGGCTGTTCTTCAGATATATGGACCGCATCTGAGAACAGCACAGATAAATGTAACTAATGGAACTGGATTCTGAACATACACTTTTAGGTTAAATACTGAAGATTTAAGGTGAAATTTAGGAGCTTGATTATTTTTCCCTTTTTTCGGCTTTGTCACATACGCAACAAATGCATTTTCTTACAAGTATCTTGTATATTTCAATAATAATTGCCAAGCCATAACTTTTACAAAACAATAATTTCCTCTTTTGCATCAGTTTTTACATTATGTTTGCAATTCTGGTTTGATTGTAAATGTTGTTATTGGCTTTGTGTTTGTACTCTGCACAATAACAAGACGATACATTCCTATCTTATTCATAAGAAAGACACACTACTAAACCAGAAAATAAAACATAACACATCACAGAGTATATTATGTCAACAATAATATTTCTTATTATAGCATTAATTAAGTTGTATTATTACCATCATAATATAATAGTCTAAACATTAAATATTACTCAATAATAGATTATGATAACATATTTATATTATAAACGTATACACTAACGGTTGAACTGTGATTATTAAGACAAATTGTGAAAATTAATACAATTATTGTGAATCAGTACATCACTGTACCGTGTCATGAACAATGAGGTATGACGATGTCTCTCAGGGCCGATAGAGGGCGCGCCTCTCTTAGTTCAAGTTCAAAAGCAGTATTAACAATCTATCAGGAATCGACCGGACAATGGTTGTAATAGTATAAAATCAAATCATCTAATGCCACCATTTTAAATACCGTTCATTTACTCTCTAAAATACACCTCACTTAATGCAGTATTAATATTGTGAATAGTTCAGTTGCATTTATGTTTGTTAAGGGTATGGCTCTATTTAACCAGACTCCTGTTGTAAGCATTGAACATAAAATCAATACAATAGATGTATTACCTTCGAATAGAATAGAAATAAAGGACAACTTAACATACGGACAAACAATAACAAAACACGATAATATAAAGACGTAACAACAAATACCTCCAAACATTTGATATTGTCAAAAGAATTAAAGATAAAGAGTAAATCAAAAATCAATACATCAGCTATACGAATATAACAACAGGCTGGAAGGTTCATCATCAGACCATGAAAACATAAAAACATCATCTACGCTTTATTTTAATCGCGTCGCCGGATCCAGACCAGCGTCCCGCAAAACAAACGTTTCACGCAATATCAATAGTGATGAAAAATCAATAACCGTGTAAACTCTCTTCTCATAACGGATGAAAACGTATCCAAACACGTTCCCCTCCCCGCTCCCGACCGCGCCACGGGGAGCTCGATTGAACGCGGAAAAAAACTCCATCCCACGTTTTCTGCCTTTTATTCGCGATGCCACCTCGGTCTCAATAATTGTTTTCAGCGGCCCTATTCAATATCACAGGTTGCCGTCCGTTCGATAACTCCATTCCGCGCGCTCCCGCGCCCGTTCGATCCGCTCCGCTCCGTGTTTTGCGCGCTCCCCCGCCTCCCTCGCTCTCTCTCTCTCGCGCTGAACTCCAGCCCCTCTCGCGCTCTCTCTATCAGCCTTTCATTCCGTCTCAATATGTCTCAAGATGGCGGCCAATGCGGGATCGATGTTTCAATATTGGAAACGCTTTGATTTGCAGCAGCTCCAGGTCAGCTCCCTTTCGCTTCCTATTCGCAGAGCGCGCCGGTGAGCCGGTCCCGGGGAGCGTCGCGGAGGGGCTGGTGCGTCCCCCTCTCGAGTCGCCGGGTTTGCGTGGCTTCTGCGCCCATTGATTAAAGCGGCTCTTTCGCTGATCGGAAATTGATCCTCTTTGTTCAATTCCCATCGATCAACCATCACGGTCAAGGTGGATGCGGCCACTTTTGCCAACGGGAGCCCAAAGGTTTTCCCGGTGCTTTAGAGAGGATCTTTCCATACCGGGATGTTTTGTGAATAGTTTGTGTTTTAGATTTAGACAGTATGTTTGTTGAAATAATTTTGTGTTTGAGGGAAGAAGTGTGTCGCGCTACACGGGTGGCGCTGTGCTGGACCGAGACGTTATTGCTTAGTAACCAGAGGTGTTGAGACTTTTCCTCCTTTTCTATTCATTCATCATTTTATCGATCGCTTTAGTTTTGTGCTGATCGGTTTTTATTGAAGTTGTTGATAAAAACGACTCTTTGTTACCAATGGGAAAGTTTAGTTGAGTTAAAAGTGAAGGTGAAGTTGGTGCGAGACCTGCGCCAGACAGGAACAATTAAATACAAAACAATAAACAAACACGAACAGTTGTGCGTTTTGTTAAAGAAATATATAGTTTTACATAATCGCACAGACTGGAGTGGAAATATACAGTGTTTACACTATTCCGTTACGGAGCCCGACCAAAATAGATAAGCAAAACAAATGAATGCAATTTAATACTGTAAGTCTCTTTAGTCACCTATAGCACGTCCAAGTCTCAAATATAAATCAAATTATAGCCGAAACAAATGTTTGGTGATGTAAAGATTAGATTTGCTGTGCATATTAGGTTGGTTTAATGTTGCTTGTTATTGCATCGATTACTTGTTAAACTTCTAAGTTAGTTATTTGCATTTATTATGTTACGGTTGGTGGTGCATCAAATTGTTCGTGCAGTGGCTGTATGAAGTATGTTTTTCGCCTTTGGTTAGACATAAACAATAGACCTCGATTATATCAATTATTGATTAAGAGTTTATGTATTCATGAACTGATGTGGCAAAGCTCGGTTGTATTTTAGCTTGGAAAAATCGCTGACCTATTTGCTTCATATTTCCTCTTAATAGTAAATTACATGTTATAACACATTTATAAAGATTCATTTAAAATCGATACCTAATAATCATTAAAAAATCGATATCAGTCAATAATGATAAGAAAACGATATTTTCGTTTGGGGTGAATTTTTAAGCGTTAATAGTATAATAAGGTTTGCTATTTTTTAAAGAAACATTTTACCGGATTACTTTGTGTTTTTTTTTTAAAAAGCAAATAGGTTCTGTATTTTGCTTATATAATAACAGATGAACAGATCAGATTAAAATAAACAGAAACTAAATGGATTCGAAGTGCAGAATTTCATGTATGTGTTTAGGATAATATGCAGAATTTCATGTATGTGTTTAGGATAATATGGATGCTTTATGGTTTTAGTGTAACATTCATCTGTAATAGTGAAGCATTGCTGAGCGCATGTATGTCAGATGTTTGGCTTGTCTTGAGGGAGGCTGTTTCATTATTGAGTTCTAGGAAAATCATTAATTCAATTAGGGTTCAGACATATAATGTAC
This sequence comes from Ambastaia sidthimunki, assembly GCA_036877625.1. NCBI lineage: Eukaryota > Metazoa > Chordata > Actinopteri > Cypriniformes > Botiidae > Ambastaia > Ambastaia sidthimunki. Next base: position 29,370 of record JAZGTK010000005.1, on the reverse strand, counting down.
TGTACAATATAACGGACCACACACAGCTGTGCATATTGTGATGTGGTGACTCTCTCTCTCTCTCTCTCTCTCTCTCTCTCTCTCTCTCTCTCTCTCTCTCTCTCTCACTCTGTGTGTGTCTCTCTCTGTCTGTCTCTCAGGCTGATAAGAACTGGCATCAGCGAGTTCAAGCTTTGATGATGTCATGCTGTTTATTTATCTTGTTGTTTCTGTCTTGCTACACTTTTATTTGTCATCGTGTTTTAATATGGTAGCTAAAACAGGGTGTGATATTTGCTTGTTTAAAATCGCATCGTTTTCTCTTTCTCCGCTCACCCATTTAGACTTAATTAAAGCCATAACGGGAATCAGATGTATGACATTATCCGCAGCAGAAAACTTTGTCTTAGTGATAATTTCTCAAAACATGACTTCAGATTAAACTAAGTTTTAAGCCCCATTTTGTTGGGGCTTGTGTATCACCTGCCTTTTCTGTCACCACGTGGCTGTGGGGCTGTGGATGCAGGTGAGGGGCACCTCAGCTTGTGTGTGGTCCTGAGTTTTCGTGCGTGGAGAGATTAGTGAGTGACGCAGGCGGTTTGCCACCATCGAGATGTGAGCTGACTCTCTTGTCTGAACCTGTGCTGGGCCCCTGTGATGACTTAAAATGTGTGTGATATCTTTAATGAGGGGCACATGTGCCGGCTGTGGTACGTTGTGTAACTAAACACACTGTGAGTGTTTTGTTGTGTTTTGGGTTTCTGTGTATGCAGATGTGGCTATCAGATGACTTGTATTGCTAGATCTTTATGATTTTATGCAATACCGCAATGGATGGATGTCTGGATATAATGATTGTAATTATGATATTATTTGAGTTCTTACAGTTGTGTTAAGGCAATAGAAAATTTAACTTAAAATGTATTTTTCTTTAGGACTTTTAGAAGTATATAAAAAAGGAGTGTGATGCATGTGTAGGTTGTTTTGTTTTTGAAAAGACAGATTTCTTCCATATACAGTAAATTAGAGAATGTTGATTTAACATTTAAATGAAATGCATTTAAATTTACAGGCTTGCACCTGTTTTTTCACTCAAGGTTTTAGTAATAACGGTATAACTGACACCTGATTGGCTTTTGTAGGAAGGGGAAAGTCCCTGAAAGCAAACAGGAATATGGCCACATGAAAATACGGATAAACTGCTTTTAGGAATGATTTGAATGGTGACGTGAAAGATGAAGTGTACAACAGCTCCTTTGTGAAGTCCACCCCACACATTCACACAGACTCAGATTCTGACCACTTCAAAACCAGCCAACTTTATGAGGGCCTCAAAACAACAAGCATATTTGCATGTGGCCTCTCCAAATTTAGCCTCAAAGTGAAGTCCCTAAGTGACTCCTGTATCTGTCTAATTTAGCAATTTAGACAGAAACAAATAAATTCTGCTGAGCCTCTTTGAATTTTTTCCTTTGATATTTTAGTTTGGAAAAGAAACCGTTTTAAAATATGTAAGAAGTGCTGAATTAGTTGATCTAAATTTGCTCAAATTTGGAAGTGTACAGATAAAAGACCCCTTTTTATGAGAACTGTGTTTTATTTCTGTACATTAAATGCTTTTTTATATTTGCAGAGACATGAAGAATATTACATTTACAGTGCTAGTGGTTGTACATTATACATTATACAGTTTTTTTGCTCAGTGTGTGACAGGAAATACAGTCTGTTGCTTTGGTTATTAAAACCGTACTGGTGCTTTTAGCTGCTGGGCTTGTAAACTCACTTGTCAGTTTAAAGAACATACTGAACTGTATTTCAGTATGTAAAAAAAACAACATGTACATACATTTATAGATAAACGTGCCTAAATGCATGTTTTATTTAGACTTTAGTGTGGTATTAGTTGGCTAAATAGTTAATGAGCAGGTTTTAAGCGAGTGCTTTTTATAGTTAGGTTAGTTGTGTTTGTGTTGACCCCTCTTTGCTTTCCTGATTGGCCTGCACTTAGTCGCTTTGGATAAAGATGGCAGGAAGAGTTCAGTGGCCATGGGAATGGAGGCGGGTGGGGGGTGCATGTGCCAGCACTCTCTCTCTCCTAACCTCTCTCTCTTCCCCGTCACCCTCTTCAGACGCTTATACACTCGGTCATTACCTCACTAACTGCCCCCTTTCTCTGTGTCTGAGGGCTGGGGGTTCACAGGGGGCCGCTCCCCTCCCGCCCGCGCAGGGAAGTCAGAACTCTGACGCCAGCAGCATAATTAACCGTCCATTTCATATAGAGTTTAGCTGGAGGAGGGGACGAGAGAGCAGTCGCCCCTCCTACACTCCTACACTTTCTCTCTCTCTTTCTTTCGTTCATACTTTATGGCGTTTGGTCGGCGTGTCCACGCGCTCGCAGACTCCCCCAGTTTGAAGGAATTTAACGCCTCTGATTTGTTTACACTAAAAGAATTAAATAAAAACAAATTACGAAAGGAAACTAAAATTTAACATGGTGTTAAAACCGTGAAAACTTTATTTACACCTAAATAATACACACAAATTGTAAAATATGTTTTAATTTGTTAGACAAGTTTAGTTCCACTTAAACAAGATCTTTTAAAACGTGTTTCCTGATAGCCTGTTAAATACTACTGACTGGGAAATTGATATTTTTGTAAAATAGTGTTAAAACAATACATCAGGTTATTACTGTAAAAGACTGTGAAAAAGGTTAGAACAGCGTTTTATTTGCTTCTGTTCAGAAACATCTGGAAAGAGTTTGAGGGAAGTAGTTCTGAATTAGGAGCCATGGGAAAGAGATCTGCTCCGATTGCCCTCTTTCCTGAGTGAAAGAGAGAGAGAGACAGAGATAAAGGGAGAGAGAAAAAAACAGGAATGTCCAAATGCTCTTCTTTTATATTGTCATTCGGAACAGATTTTATGCATTTTAAAAAATAATTGCAAACTTGTTTTTTATGTTATCCGTGTGTCTGCATTTCATTTGTATTGTATTGCAAGATAAAATGCTGTTAAAATGTCAGCATGTTATTTTGCATTAAAGATGTCATTAGACTGTTCCCCATATATTTTTAAAGTGTTTTAAAGTGCAATAGTGTAGTTGTGGAGGACGAGCCCCATCGCTGAACGTTTCACACTGAAACGCAATCCACCGTTTTCAGACAGGATTCACCAGCTCTGTGATGAGAAGAGCATGTTTTTATTTCCAGTCTTTGCTGCCGTTCTGAGGCTCCGTCGCGCCACCCTAATTCACCGCAGATATGTTTAAAAAATCACAAGCGCAGAGATCAAAGACCTTGAAAAAGCCCTGAAACTTTACTGCACATAAAACTAATGAGGTGCATCTTTCTGTGTCTGGATTCTTTTCATCTTGTCGTCGCATACGATGGCCAATGTGTCGCTTACAGTAACCCTCCATCTACTGTAATTCATTTTTTTTACAGATTTAACCGCATACAGCTTATCTGTTAAACCAAACACATGTGAATGACAGGCCTAGTTATGTTTTTGTGCTTTTTTTGCACTGATTTTAAGGAGAAGTCTGCTAGAAGATTAGAGAGGTTAACTCGTTTATCGAGATGTTTTTGCTCAGACAGACATTTTTGGCCATTGCTTCAAACGTTGCTGTTTTTTTTGCATCTCGCACCTTGATATTGTTATTATGATGTTAAGTTATTTTTAAAAAATGTTTCAATATCCTTGAGTTCTGTTTGATTCTGGATGTTTAAATGCAAAAACCTTAGTATTGTGTGAATGCTCTGAAATGGTCTGACTCTGAATTAATAGTACTAGACAATTATTGGTAGCTTAAAACAGAAGTCAAAATATTTAACACACATGCTGGGTTGAGGGGTGTGTGGGACTTTGTGAACGGCAGGTGTTCCTCCTTAGCTAAAATGTACTTTTCAATGTTTTCAATGACTTCGCAGTCTTAATTCAAAACTGTTCTAACGTCACTAAATGTCTTGAATTCAGACCAAACAGCGGGTAGACATCATTCCTCGTTCGATAGTTTACTGGGTGAGATTTTGTTTGAAAAATAGAGATTGTATTTGCTCCTTAAATATCAGCGTATCGATCACGCTCAGCGGTAGAGCCGAAGACTCGCGGTCGGAACTGTTAATGTGTCGGAGACTCAGGAGGCTGGAATCTCGCTCACATGCCATGTTTGATAAAAGCCGAGCTCTTAGGGGGCTGCTGAGCAGTCCGTTTCAGCTAAGGCAAGGAGGAGGCTCCCACCTCTCTCTCTCCTCCTGTCTTGCTTTCTCTCTCGCCCTCTCTTTCTCTCCCTCCCTTTATTTCCCTGCTCACCACTCGCTGTGAGAGATGATTGAAAAGCCGGAGTTTCCATCAGTGGCCGTCAGCTGTAAATGTACTCAGACTGCTGAAACAGCCTCGCGTTGTTGCTGACCGTGGCATGGGCCGGAGGATGTAGCGCCACATTGCATTGTGGGTAGCGTGCCAGCATAATCAGGTGTGAATAAGTAGGTCAGCTGCGGTCTGTGTGTTGCATTGCCGCTTGGTATTTTTCGACAGCGACGGAGAGTTTTTGTGCAGTCTGAGGTTTACGGATTGTTGATGTTAAAGGCTGTTTGTGGGAAGGCTGTTCTCAGCTAGCAGGTCCACATGAATGATGAATCACATTTGTGTTGAGTTACATAAGATGGCAACCCAAGGGGCGACCCTTCTTTTTGCTAAAGCTTTCCTTCTTTGTGCTTCTTACTTCCATTGTAGTCTTTCGTTTTTCTCTAACTCGCTCTGGTTGGCAGGTAGCCTCGGTTTGATTGCCAACTGAGAAAGTGTCTTGCCAGTTTCAGGATACATGTTGTAAGGTGACACACTATTTTGTCTCGCACCAGTCTGAGGGTCCGGCACAGCGACTTCCTTTGAGTTTGTTCTGTCAAGAGACATCTGGACTGCTGTTTAAGTTTTCTGTCTCGCACAAACAGGTGTTTTGTGTGACTAAATAAATGGATTAAACAGGAGACCCAGACAGAGTTCCACACCAGGCTCAGATGCCAAGACTTTTTTTTAACCTCGTACAGTGTGCGTAATCCAAGTGATATAAATAGACTTCCTCGGTATGAACTGGTAGGAAGGGCAAATGTACGACAGGTTTCGTTTTGATGCATTTCAAAATGTTAAACAAAGATTTTTGAGTGTAAATTTACAATTAGGTTCTAATTGAGGCCTTTGGGTTGAAATTAATTTGTGAATGTTTAAATAAAAATACATTTCAACTTTGCTGAGGGTGTTTTAACATGGAAACGTAAAGCATGACACACCATCAGAATGCTAATGAAAGCATAGCCACTTATAGTATTAAAACTAAAAAGAATAAATAATTTTTGTAGTCAGACATACTTATCGAATAGTTAACAATGACCTTTTTTTTTTGTTTCTGGCAAACTTTATTTCTGATTTGAATAATATCATGACCACGCTGTTGTAGATCGTAACAAATCCAAACTTGTTTTTTCATAGACACAGTGCGCACAGACTCCATAATCAAATAAATACAGTGTATCTGTAAAAGCTGGAGGTTTCATTGGAAACTGTTAAGTGATTTTACACTAGGGGAGCCCCAGATGCTCAGTGCATTATGCGATATGATGGTGGCTCCTAATTTAGCTGCAGTCTTATCCTGTACGGATGAGTAATTGTGTCCATAAAGAAGGTTAATCTTCATAACAGGGGAACATAAACCAGATCTCTCTGGATCCTCTGTTTCAGCACAGAGCAGAGAAAAGAGTTTTTCTGAAGCTAAAAGCAAGAACCTTTTTTTAAGATTTTGGTCGGAAGACTTTAGTGCCTTTTCTGAGAAAATAAACATGCTTCAGTTTGCTGGTCACAGTTTTTGTCTGACCGCTCAAAGTGAGGTGAGGTTTTAGAGGGACTCTCAGCCGTTCCACTGAGGAAGGTCTGGACCGTTGTGGGAAAAACTGTGTCCAGAAAACTTTCAGACTTTAGTGCTGCCTCGCTCTGTTGTTATTCTTGTAGAGTCTCGGGTAGCCATGGCAAAGAGTTTGCACCCAGCTGTGGTTTAAGTGCTGTTTGAGAATAGGAAATAATCAGGAGACCCTTTAACCTCTTGTCCACAGTTTTTCCGCATGTTCTCTCTCTTTCTCTCTCTCTCACACACACACACACACACACACAGTTTTCGGTTTTACTCCAGACGTCCCTTGCCAGCCTGGGCTCAGCACTTTAAAAACACAAACAAAATAAATCCTCAGTGGGGGCCCTCAGTGCCTGGGGAACCGGTCAGCTCCATCTCACACTCAACGGTAGCAGGGCTCCCTGATCTGACTCGATACTAGACTTTGGCTGAACTTTTACTGTTGCCTGAAACAGTTATTATTAGTGACCTGAAAATCTTCAAGAACAGTGGAAATGGAAGCCAGATGCAGTGAGTGGCTGGAAAACGATATTAAGCTTTCAAATGGTGCCCATGGGGAGGGAAGCTGACATGGCTTTCTGTGTAGGAGCGCGGAGAGTTGTGGAGGAACGGTGACCCCTCCGCAGCTCTTCTGATTGGTTGTGGAGATGGTGCACACGTACATATCGTCACTGACAGGGGTTGGGGGAGGGGTCAGAGGTCCAGATTTGCTTGTTTTTTGGGGGTATTAGAGCTACCTTTATCTCTGTAGGTACTTTTTTAACCTTTTGATGATATTCTTACTCCCCATCTCACTATCTCTCTCTCTCTCTCTCTCTCTCTCTCTCTCTATATATATATATATATATATATATATTAATTAAGAATATTCAATTAAGAATATTAATTCAGAATATAATTGAAATATATCAATTCAGATTGTTTAATGCAAGTACACACAACTTATTTTACATAAAAGAAATTTTACAATTTATTTAAGCCAAATTATTATGTTTGTGAATGAATGAACAATACGCCAACTTAGAATTATAAGGTTCTATCTGACATTTTTGTTAAAATTGAGTTAAACATATTTTTACTCTAATATAACTTATTGACACTATTAAAGGTGTTTTATTTTTTTATTTGAAAAACAAAAAAAATCAGTTTTGGTATTTACAATGCAATGCAAAAACTTTAAACCTCAATATCTCACAACTGGTCAAAACGCAGATAGAATCTTATAATTTTAAGGTAGCGAATAGTGTTTCCATTGACTAAAACTACACTCTGCTTTTAAAAAGCACTGAGAATTTGTAACGACCGCAGTCTGATAAAACTGTCCGTGCATTATAACATCTTCAGTCCAGAGAGACGAAACAACACCCGCTGCCCCTTTAATTCCAGCACTTCCTCATCCCTCGTTCTTTCTCTTTATACAAAATGTCTGTGCAGCCTCCAGCGAGGTTCGGTCTCCAGGAGGGTAATTATTTTTAGCAGGAAGTGTCTGAAAATGGCCTGTACTTGGTCAGTGTGTGTGTGTGTGTGTGTGTGTGTCTCGGCCCCTGTCTGGCTGGCCTAACTCTCAGTGAGGAGAGATTGGCGGCTGTTGGGGTTGTTATTAGTTCTAACAGCAGCCGGGCAGAGGATGTGCTCTCCTGGCTCCCGCGGGATATCAGAGACAGATCCGAGGGGATCAGAAGGCCGAATATATCAGGTGAATTTCAGTGAGAGGGAATGAAAAAACAGGCTAGTCAAGGAGGCCTTTTTGCTTATTTATGAGAACATCACACCTGGCCTATATCGCTACGATCCCTTTTTACTCCGCTGTATTGCTAGCCAGTCCCCAACATTTCTCTCTTTTTGTGATCAAAGGTGATTCATCTTGTCTTTTTGTTGCTGTTGTTGTCATCGCTTTTAAATCAATGTAAATGCACAAATCACAGTTTTATGTGTTTATACGACTTCCCAGCGACAGCGCAAGTTTAAAACAAGAGGAAAAAACAGATGTCGCATGACATTACAGTCATCAGTCAGTGAGGGGCTGTTTGAGGTGTTTGCTCTCAGTTCAGATCGACTGTTTCTGTTGGTGGGCTGATATGTACATCTGACACTGATGGTTTCCCTGGACAACAGCCAGAGAATATTTCAAACAACTTGCTTTTAAAAAGACTGTCGTGCGTCTTGGGAGTTACAGAATAATTAAACAGACTTGAACTTCTCCACACAGTAACAAATCTTTATAAATATCGGCGTACTAAAAAAGTCCCCTGTGCCTGCAGTCTTCCATTACTATCATCATCTTTTAAATATTTAATAAGATGAATGATTAGATTTATTTATGGTTTTGGTTTCTAGTTCAATTCTAGTTCTGCACAATTGTTAGTTTCTTTTTTGATTTATGTGAAAGGAAATCCCTTTTTGTCTAAATACCGGTTCTTTATTGTAAAAGATTTGTTGGTGCACATCAAAGTATTCAAATTCTTTTTATAAAGATATAACGACTTCTGCTGCTTGGCAAACTCTTCCCCAACCAGTTTTTTTTACAGTCCAATCAACTTAGTAAAGATAAAATCAATTCCCATCATACATTTTATTTTTCTACGTCATAGTATTTGGTTGAGTGAAATTGTTTGCGAACACGTTCATGTTGATTTTAAGGTTTATAATAAAAGATCAACAGCCTCTTTTTTTTCTTCTCATGCGTTTCTGTTTTTAAAAATGGTGAAATCTGGTAAATAAATCAAATGTGTATATCAAATAAAATCTGATCTTAGTAGAACAGGACATCCAGTGCTGATGGTACAGAGTGATTTGAGACCTCAGCCCACCTAAAACATCTCAATCCCTCATTTAAAGGTCTGTTTTATCTTTCCGAGCAATCAGGTGGCTTATATTCTCTTTTAATCCAGGAATTTTACTTACACCGAGGTATTATCTCAGTTAAACACACGTCCGCGTACAAACATTCGTTCCAAATGCGTCCAAGAGGTCCATTATGGAGAGATCCATTATCTGTCGCGCAGGAATGTGAGTATTGTTATGGATTTACGCGACCTGCATTCGAGGCCAGAGATAGTGGAGAAAAATGAGACAGTTCACTCTGTGTTTTGGGTCACGTTTTCGTTGTGTAGCTTCCACAGTGTCTGAGTCATCAGTCTTTGGTAAATAGGTTTTGCACTGTTTAACCAGCTGTTAGCGCCACGTTTTAAACTACTGATCTTGTGCTAATAACAAATTAAAGGATCTGTCCTAAAATGTCTGATAGAGATCTTTTATCTTTCCTGAAAGTTCAGCCCAGTTCAAAATCGCTAGAATGTTGAAGGACTGTCGAGCCATCAGTCACGTTGCAGTTAAAAGTCATCATTAGCCTTCAGGGTCTTCGTACCCTTGGCCACGTCACGTACAGCCCGTAAGAGTCATTATGCTACTGTTTTGCTGACTAATACAACTGCCGTTTGGCAACGTTGGTTTTAAGAAAAAATAGGGGTGGTCACAAGAGAGTGTGTATGTGTTTGCCTCGGCCTTTGTATGTGTGTGTGTGTGTTTGTGTGTGGTCGTGTTTGGCAGCGTGAGTTTGTTGTTCCCCGAGGCACATCAGTGAAAACGGACCCTTAGAAACAGAGACACAATCATGACGGTACTCGCTGGGAAAACCGCAGGCCAGACGAGCTGATTGGACTGCACTGTGACATCATGTTTCCCATGTTCGGAACAGCTTTCTCTGGAAGCCAGCCAACACAGAGAGGGACCCTTCTCCCCTGCCCCCCCAACCCCTTTTTCTCTTTCTTCTGCTCTCTTTCTCCCATTCAGACTGATGTTATTGAGAACGAGCGCTTCTGAATCTGCAAACTGGCCTTTGAAATGGAAAACAAATTTGAGAAAACAAGCAGGGTAGAATCTCTACACATCTCGGCTCCGTCTTGTCTTGGCTGAGTTTAAGATGGAAAGAGAAGTGCTGGGAGGTCTGATGTTTTGTGATTGACCAATACATTATAGCCAATATTTGTCCATGCCAAACGCTTGAGTAACTAACAGGAATGACAGTTAAAATATACCACAATCTGTCATGTCAATGGAGAATTGACAAAATTATGATCTTATGAACCGATCTTGTTTATTACATTATTTAGGGATCTGTTCCATAAATGTTTGACAAATATTCATTTGAAAATGTAAAATCTAATGCAGTTCTTTCTTGTAAATAGTTTTCTTAAAATGTACTTGTGTGTTTGCTTTGCTGTGTGTGTGTGTGTGTGTGTGTGTGTGTGTGTGTGTGGTGCTGGTATTCACTACATTATGAAGATCAAATGTCCCCTCAAGTATAGTAATCAGAAAATATTGACCATATTAATCATACAAAGTAATCTTTTTTTTGAAAATCTAAAATAGCAGAAAGTTTTCTGTGTTAAGTTTAGATGTACAGTTAATGTATGAGAATAGAATATACTGTTGTACAGTATAAAAATCATTCTGTTTATGTGTGTGTGTGTATAACAGTAGATATTGTTATCGGCCATTTTAGGTACTTAGCCCTTTTTAAAGGCATTGGCTCTCTTTCAAATCTAGGATGAAGTTGCTTGTATTTTGCCGGTCTTTGTGATAATAATCTTCTATAGGTCATGGGGATTATCAGATCTTTACCAAAGCACAGAGATTAAATTAGCATTGAAGTGTTTAATTGTTCGACCCAGAGGCTAAGATATAAACTCAGCTAGGCTAGATGCAAAGCTAAGCATGCTGGGTAGTTTCTTTACCGCCCGCACACGTTAAACATCACGTTTCTTACTAGAGTCTAAACAAAAACAGCAAAGCCGAGGTGGTCAGTCAACCCTTCAAACATAATGGAGAAAGAGCAGGAAGACCCATTTAAAAGCGGCTCTGATAGCGTTCTGTTCACGATAAATACTTAAAGCGTTCAGAGAGCTCAGTCTGCGGGCTGCGCCGCATTTCATGCATTATTGAGGTAATGAGGGCTGAGGTGTTCCTCTGCGTGTGAGCCAAAGACCAAAAAGCCTTTTATATCAGCATCAAGTGAGTATACAGTGTAAATACTACAATAAATAAATCAATAAAGTTGTATTTGCCACAGTTGAGGTTAGTTAACTGGTTGTGGTGTGGTGGGCAGTGCAGGTGTGCACGTTTTGCATAGTTTGCGCAAACGACCCGAATCCTGCTCGAGTCATTTCCTGATCCTCTTTTTCTACAGTTTCCTGTCATCTGTTCTGTCCTAGTAACCGTCATAACTGGAAGGGAGATTTCCCCTCCACTTTTAGACGTTTCTAAGTTTATCCCCCTTCAACTTTTTCATATTTCATCATATTTTTTGACGCCAAACTACTAACTGGTCATTTTTCCAGGACTGATTAAATAAGTATAAAGTAACAGCTGGCAAAGTAATATTCATGAGGCAAGCTGATGATCTATAACTCCTCCCCTTTTTATCTGTCAATCAAAGTGGCCAAAAGGCCAAAAATAAGATGTAAAAAAGACACACTTGCTAACAACTTATCATCTTGGTTTTCTTTCTATTTCAGCCCCTTGCGTGTCTGTTTTTGTAGTCTGTGTAATTTGGCACCCCGAGCTGCCTCCCATTATGTCGATATTGCATATTTCTTTGACTGTGTTTTGTATTTAGACATTACGCGTAAGCAGTTCTGAGTTCAGGGCAGCTCAGCGAATGTGCAATGGGAGGAAATTCACAATCAAAATAATGTTCTGGATAATATGGCAGCGTGGAGTCGTGGGGACTGAGTTTGAGAGCTCGAGGGGAGCTGGCGACTAAAGTTAGCAGCTCTTTTTGTGCCGAGTCAGTATTTGAGTTTAGCTTTTCCACTTTAGCTTTTCCACGTTTTTGCTGACACATTCTTAATCCTTTCCTTTACCGTACTTATGTGAGCAGTTGCGTGTCAGTTTGTGCGGTTGCTAACGCTACATCCCATAATTGTATGAAAAAAAAAGAACAGAACCAGCGTTTGGGGACAAATCATCCCTCCCCCAAACCCACCCGTACTCAGCCCTGACTTTCAGTGCCATTTAAAGCCTTTGAATATGTTTGTTTTTTACAAATTAAAAGTTTGAGTCTTTGTTGCCTTATCTAACATTGTTGGAGGCCCAGTGTTTGTGTTGATATATGAAGGTCACACTTGAGTTTCAGATGAGAGTTGATTGGCTGATTTGTTGTGAAGGTCAGTCCGGATTTCTGCACCTTTTCTGAGGTCAGCTGGTGATGGCAGAAAGCCAGTACACACACACACAAACACACACACACACACACACACAATAAGAGTCAGGCTACTGTTTACCTCCAACACTGTCTTACGTCTTTGTTTGCCTCATTTTTTTCAGTCTACTACTGTGGCCACTGTATGCTATACACTGTACTTTAGATTATTGTGTTTTAAAAAGTGAATAGTTTTGAAAAGTATTTTAGTGCTGTTCTTGCATATGTACATCAAAACATTTGTTGTATGTGGCCTTGAATTGACAGTTTGAGAGATAAAATTCTGGCATGTTGTCAGAATTGTTGTTTTTTCCTCTAGTCTGTGGAACCCAAAATTAGGAGTTTTGCAGAATGTTCCCGCTGCTCTACAGTACAGTAAAAGTACAGTAAAAAGTAAAAGAAAAAAAAAGGACAGTACAGTAAAAGATGGCTGCAGAAAATTGCTTCATTTTCATTTATCAGTTAACAATCCCTTTAAACTGCTGAGCCAGTCAGATAAAGGCTCTGTATTTAATTGTGTTGAGTTTTTGGGTAATAAACCTGATAAACGTGCTGAACTTTATTTTGTTGTGTTGCAGCATGTGTTGTCTGGAACGACCGGTCCTTCTCACAGAGCAGAACGGTTTAGCACATCTCACCCTACTTAACTTGTAAAGTTGTTTACCTGTTTTTTAACTGTAACGCAAGCGAAAGACATCAGTGCTGCATAATCAGCAGCTGAGGTGCTGAAAGTCACATGCTAATACGCTGGAAGCCAACCCAACCCAAAACATGAAGAGCAGATTCAGTCAGTTGACATAAAATACAGGCTGAGCTGTTTATAGGTTAAACAGTCCAGGAATGATATGGAAAGATTAAATGGTTTAACTGGCAAACTGATATCTGCTTTTGATCAATGGCGTCATCTTTTCTTGTTTTCCTGTCTCCGTGCACAGACGCAGACCGATCGACAATAGCAAGCATGGGCCTTTTGTCTCAAATCGTGTATCTGAAAAGGACTTTTGTTTGTTGCATTCATCACCCCCCCGCCACATTCACACACACAATCAAACTACTTTACATCTTCAGAGGTTTTGCTATAGAAAAAAGTTTACGGATAATGTGGCACAGCGTTGGAATTTCCTGAAATGTCACCCTATTACAATATCCACGGTGTGCCATCTTTCTTTCCGGCTGTGTCTCGGAGCCACACGGAGCTGTGTGGCAAAACTAGAACGATTGCATTATAATTAAAGCTGCGGCCTGTAACTTTTTTGGGGGGGTTAAAAAGAAACCAAAATCGGTTATTGAGCAAGTGCATGACAGATTAGTGTTCAAAACAGTCTCCTTATTTTACCCCGATTCCCAGAGGTAAGTTTATAATAATGATTCATAATTTGAGCTGTCGGGTCACATTTTTAAGGTTAATGTAAGTTTGCCTTCATTTGACTTCAACAGACATAATGAAAAGCACATAAAGTAACCTGCAGTTTTGTGTTTCAAACAGAGGTGGTGACAAAGAGGCAAAGAGGCACAAGTTACGTATTGTGGCTTTAACAAAGTTACAGTTTTACGTAGTTTTGCATCCTAGATGGCTTTGTTGAAATTGCACACTTATAATATAAACAGCCTTTGTTTGAAAGTTGTGCACTTACAGTGTAGACAGCTCTGTCTATTATAATAGAAGTGTTCTAGTTTGGCTGCATCGCTCTCTTGTAGACACGTTAATACTTTGTGTGTACGCAAGTGAATGAGAGCAACGAATTGGAACAATGCATCTTGGCGTCTCTGAATCAGCTGGACTACACTGTAATATCTAGTTCAGGTCACTGTCTGCACCCCCAGCGCTTGACAATTAACCGCTTGTTGTCTCGTGCAGTACAAACACTCCCTCCTTTCAGCCCCGTTATGCTAATTTCCAGTAAGGATTCTGAACATCTAATTAATTCAGTTTACAGCAAAGATTCCAGGATAAACAAACCTTGTATTAAAATGCAAATATGCAGAGGAGTTTGTAGTAGTTAGAGACCGGAGTCGGTTATGAAATTCGTGAAACATAATACAGTGTTCTTCGCATGCACGCCGAACGCAGGCTTAGGTTGAGCCATATGTGTTTACGCTGAGGGCAGATTTTTTTCCCAGGGTGCATTGTGACATTCTGTGCTTCTGTTCCTATTGTATGAAATGTTATCAAGCTGGGTTCTTTCCCAGAGACGGAACTTAAACTGGCACACACTATAAATAAACATCAGTAGTTGTATCTCTTTTTAAAACCTTTGTCTGTTAATAGTTACATTGTTGTTTTTGTGAAGGTTTATAAATTTAGTACACTAGATTGTAGAAATGTGCCACACGCAACATTCATAGCACACTTTTGTGTGATAGCACACTTTGGGGATGAATTTATAAGTAGCAACTTAGTAAGTTAGTATGAACTTAGTACTTAGGTAGTTGGTAATCCTGAGGATAGAACAGAAACAAATTGATAGTTTATTTGTACAGCCAGTAATTGTTTTTCTTTACTTAGGTAAAAACATTCACTCTGTTACTATCCAAAAAGACAATCTGTGAGTCCTTTGTTATCCAGTCTTGGGCCTTTTAAACTGTTATACAGATAGTCCCAACCAGATAGTTACTCCCTACACGTCACTTCTACTCCCAACCAGAGATATAGTAGTTTTAATTAGTTTCCTCACAACATGTATTGCATTTGAGGAATGTACATTTGGGAAAACATAACAGTTTATAATTTGAGTCATGTTTCACTCGGCTTACTGTACGTTTGTGACAAGCAGTGCCAACACGCTCTCAGACCCCCTCACAACACGATTCGTTCACTGCTGACTGAAACCCCTCTGAAGTAATTTGCTGATCTGGTTGCATAATAAATCAAAGGCAGAACGAAAGAAAGAAAGAAGGACAGAAAGAGAGAATAAGCTTTGGGCTTGTTCTTCAACTTTAATGAACTGTTTTAAACCCCTGAGAGCACTGTTGATAGCAAACACGTGAGATGGTAAAACCCGTCCTGGAATCGTTCTGGTCGTGGGAGTGGATTGATATCGCGAGCTCCGCGGACCGACTGCTCTGGTGCGAGATATCGCTGATCTGTGAGAGCGACTGTAGCCAGTTTCTTGAAAAGATTCAGTTCTAATGAGAATTCTGTGTGGCGGCTGAAATCCAGTTTCTGTGACTTCAAGAATCCCTCAAACAATTGCGGTTTAAACATTTGTGAAGATGAGCTTGTTAATATGGGAACATCGTATGTTATCACTCAGATGTTGAGATGTTGGTATATTGTCTGACAGATATATGTGGTTTATAAAAGAAACTGACATGATTTAGGTTGTCTAAGAAAATATATATATATATATATATATTCATATTATGTTTTTAAGAAAAGAACTTTCGAATTTTGTTTTGTTTTTTAGGCATTAGTCATTTACAGTACGTTCTCTGAGTCTTAATATCTTAGTCAATTGTGCTTATGTTATTTTATTTTATATTGTTTATATCTTATAAATATAAATACATATTATATCTTAATAAGTATGATATTTTAATAAATATGATATCTTAATAAATTATTAATAAATACTATATTTTATTATTATCTTATATTGTTTATATTGTACAATTTGTTTTAGTATATGTGCTGCGTGAGCAAACACAAGTGTTTTGATGTTTTAACTGGAAAACAAGACATATGCTTTTTATTGTGCAGTGTGCTTTGTCTTAGCATACATGTTTTCAGTTGTTTTTAATGTCCAGCCTACAAAGCAAGTTATTAGCAATGCAAGTACAGTCTGTTAAACTGCCTTAAAAATCCTCCCCGGCTGCTATGAATAAGAGTGTTCTTCAGTCAACAACTGGGACATTGTTGCACTGAGACAACCCAAATGTACTGCATCATAATCAGCAAGCCCCCATAATGCTTTGAGTGTCTCCTAATTGGATGGAAATGGAGTCTGTAGTTTGTCCATATCTAATGAGACTCAACCCCACGGTCTCTTGTTATTCACAGATTCTGTGTGTGCTTGTGTGTCCGTGTATGTGGGCGCATTAGTTCCCAGTGGTTGCATCAATGGGGTCTTACTTTATAAATCCTGCTAACAATTTTAGGTTGTTAGAATGTTTCTGTAACGTTTCCATTAAGTAACAAAAATGTTAATGTTATTTCGAAAGTTTTAGGAACATTCAAAACATCCATATTTTGTTAATATTGTATTAATGTTGCTTGGTTATAAGAACGTTATTCAAACGTATTTTTGTAATTCTGTAACGTTCCACTAACTTCTCAAGGATAACGTTTTTGATATGTTATATAACATTATACTAACGTTACTGCAAGAATGTTTTTGATAACCTACCGAAAAGTTTTAAAGAACGTTAGCAAACATTCTAAGAATGTTCCCTGGCAGCTGGGAAGCTACGAGAAGACGCTGGTTTTGATTGGGTACCGCATGGCACAGTGTGAAATTTCTATGCTATCAAAACCTCCCATGAAGATATATTACTCACACTGCATTGTTTGATTGCATGCTTGTTACTGCATGATAGTGGATCTTGACAGCACGCCAAATCCTTGATTTGCAATTAATCCAAGCTAACGGAGACAACGAGATTTAGTGCATCATAGAGCCGTGACACAAATTGTTTGTGCAATGCGATTAGGTCATTGTTGGACTTTTTTCAGACAACACATGTAATTCTGGATGCAGAACAGGGAAGGAACTCAAAAGATGAGACCGTGTCGTAATGATTGTGGTTTTGTGAGTGTTTATGTCATTTTGGTTACAGTCATGTAGTGTTGGGAAAGATCGTTTAAAACTGTAGCTTGTTTAAAGTTCATTTAAAATAGTTCAGCTGCATTTGTTAGTTTAGCTACATTGTGCAATTTAGTTGTATTTTTAAAGCGCTTGAGACGATGAGACTTGTTGCCAAGACACTTTACAGAAAACAATCAGCTGTACTGAATACACCTCAAGTTATTAAGAAAACAAAGCTGGAGTTGAGTTGACTATATTAAAGCTGTGTATTATTGTGCCAACATTTCTACAACTAAAGCATTTATCTGTCACAAAGTACATCATATTAGAATTTAAGGCTTAAATTTTTAATTTTAAGGGAACAAAATATAAAACTGCTGTCCTTAATTTCTGCTGTCATGTGTTTTTCATCTTTCCAAACCTTTTTCTGTAAAACAGACATTTTTCAAAAACTAAATTTACTTAGTTACCACCAACCCTGAAGTCATGTTTAACTTTAGCCATTAAATGGTCACTCATGGAGCTGAGCCATAAGGTGAGGACGCATCGACCCATTTATGTGAAAACAATGTAAATATGGTTCCTCACTTTGTGGGTAAAGTCACACACGGGCGATAACATGCCCTCGCCCTTAACCTGATTCCAGAACATCGGTTTGGGCATCAAATGTGTTATCCAGGCTGTAGAGGTCGGAAACTCAAACACAACGTTGAAGGATCGTGACAAGGTTAAGTTCACAGCTCAGTTGCCAAATCTTTGGCTTAGGTGTTTAACAGACCCCACTGCACAGCACACAGAGGCAGAACTCAAAGCAGCCGGTCAGCCCTGAGATTAGTTGCTCACACAAAGCAAGTTTGTTATAAATGTTAGCCGCAATAGCAAAGACATTGATAAAGGGCTTAACAGCTACGCTGGCGTAAAAATAGTTTAGCTTTGTCTGTGATAATGGCTGTCGGTGCCTTTCAAAGGACACATGCACCTGTATTTATTGTTTTTAAGTATTAAGTCATTCCTTAAGTCCTTCAGAAAACAGGTCACCTTTATTTAGATCAAATGATTAAAGATTGTAAAATATGTTCGGCTAGGACAATGCACAAGTCAGGGTGTCTGAGTTTAACCTCTGGGATTTTTGACACATTTTTTTTAAAGAATGGTTTAGATGTGATATTAAATGATGGGTAAAAGAGGGAAAATGGGATTTGAAAATGAGCCAGGCTTGATTTTAATCCATTAAGAATTGATTGGATTGTAAAAAGTGGGTGGTCCATACCAGACTACAGCCAAGTGGTTAGTGGAGGGGTTTAAAAACGCAGAGAGCGCCCCACTTAAGTTTAATTAAGACTTTTAATATGCTTTTTCCTTTGTAATAATGTGCACCAGTGAATAATTCACAATTATACCAGGAACATACATTAGCAAAGTCAATTATGTTTATTTTGTTTCCATGTTGACTGTAAGCAACTTTATACGCAGACAAAATCGTAAACGAATTTGAGACGTTTGGAACATTATCAGCCTCGTTTAGTTACAGTACAGCTGCCTGTCTGACGCCCCCCTCACCGGTTCTAGACTCGCTTTGTTCTGACTGCCTCTGAGCTGTTGACCTGCCCGAGTTCTCAGGTGCTGTGTGGAACAGCCACGACCGTCGTACAGAGAGAAAGGGCGAGCGACAAAGAGAAAGGGAAATGAAATGGCCTGTGAGAAAGACAGGTTATGAGAACAAGTATGAAGGAAATAAAAAACAGAGCAGCTAGACTGAGTGAAAAAAGAGAGAGAGAGAGAGAGCGAGGCCTCGCCGATGTTTCCCTGCTGCATATGCAGCTGATAGTATCTGGCAGGGCCTGGCTCTCTGGGGAGCCCTGTAATCTGTTCCATCAGCGTTTACTACCGAACAAATTAACTAAGACAAGCACCGCCGCCTGAGCCAGCAGAATTCCTCCATTAGGAAAATTATAAAGCTATTATGGGGAACAATTTGGTCCTTTATATAAACGACCCTCATTGGAGGGCTACAGGGCTTCCTTGCACTACACCGGGGGGGCTGGATCGAATACCCCAGGGGGTATTACCAGTATTGATATGAGCGACATGTGGGACCAATGTGCTTATATTATGATACACATTTCCTGTAATTTTGGCCTTAAAAATTGTAGTGTTTAAGAATTTGAGGACGTCACAACTGTATGTATTATGATTATGGGGTTGTACGCAGGCTACCGTACGCAGGGCGTGCTGATGTATTATATATAGTATGTACATGTACGTTCCGCTAGTGCATTGTTAGCGTAAACGCATTATGTCAGGGTTTATTTTCGTCACGGTTGTATTAATGATAAGTGAATACAGACTTCCCGTCATGGCTGTTGAGAAAGTCCGGAGTGTTAGCCGCACGTACATAGCATGACGTTTTTATCTAAAACATGTTCCATTGACCCAGAAACCATTGCTCCACACCCGTCTCTGGAGATGATATTTTAAAACCAAATTTGTCCTTCGCCAGGATATATGAACATCATGAATTTCGTAAAGCCGTGTCTTCGTATGTGGAGGAAGGAGGTGATAATAACAGAGGAGAGTAAAACTGGGGCGAGACTGTGGTGACTCAGCCCCCCAGTTGTTGTGTTGGAGGTTTGGGGAGTCTGGCGCACCGAGTTCCAGCCTAATTAAGTTGATTTGTTCCCAGCATCTGGTTCCCAGATGTCAGACGATATTCTTTAGCTCCGCTCCCTGCTGTTAAGAGGAGAGGAGTGGGACTGCGGGACCGCAGACTGCTGACTTTTCATGAGGCCCACCGGGGGCGGGACTGCCAGGCCGCACCGGTGACTGATTGGTGTGGGGGCCAATGGCAGCTTGTTTGCTGCAACTTTCGAGGGAATCTGATTGGTCCGTTTCAGTGAGTTATTGAGGGTGGTTTATAGCCGCAATACGCCTGCAGGTGCATGGCGAGCTGTATTCTCACACTTTATAAAGCACGTGTTTTCTGCAGTATAGACGTGATGTTTGCTGTGAAGGTTGTTGGACTGTTTTAAAACTGACGGTTGTTTACCAGTGCAACTGGTCTGAGGTCAATGACTGTGCTTGTGAACAACAAATTAGCATCCACAATGTCATCGAAGAACAGTGGGACGTTGCACTATAAAATATAATTTAATCTTTAAAAAACAGACCCTGATTTGTTTTCTGTTTGTATAATTCTGTTCATATTACAGTTACTGAAATCCAATTTCATAAATCCATTATTGGTATTATGTTTTACTGCTGTAATGTCATTTAGTTGTCTAAATCGTTATTCTAAAATGTCATGTGATTATTTTCCTATCTGCCCTCAGAAAGAACTGGATGCCACTGCCACAGCCCTGGCCAACAGACAGGATGAAAGCGAGCAATCCAGGAAAAAACTCATCGACCAAAGCCGCGAGTTCAAGAAGAATACTCCAGAGGTGAGAGAAACGAAAGATTTAGCGAATGATGAGGTAGTGCGGCGGTGAGGAATTTGAGAGGAAGTGGACTGTCTAATTGTCATGTGTCTGGAACAGCACATCCTGTTACTGACAGTTACTGCTGATGTTGAACGCGGAAGTGACCTCAAACTTGCTCTCAGCAGTGTTTTCTCATTCTTTTACTCCACAGAGAAATTCTTCAATAAAGAGTTTAAAAGCCATGAACTAAATCAACCAGTTGTTCTATTTCTCAGTATTTGAACAGTTAAGAACAGAGAAAAGTACAATTCTGAGTATCATCTAAACATCCCACGAAACATGTTGATGGTACAATATGAAACTATTGACTCAGAATAATTGATATTTAAAGTTTATTGCAAAATAATAAAACAACATAAGTTGTATATAGAGTGACTCACTGGTGATTTGCAAAGCTTTGAGACTGCTTTACTTTTTTGGCATTGCTCTCATTTCCATGGTATTAACAACCTCCCTCATTGGTGGATCCAAGGAGGGTCTTTCCCTCAGAATTATGGGTAGTATAGTTCTTAACTGGGACTTTAGCAGTTAAACATGCTGTTGTATATAATTTAAAAAGATGGTAAGATGACACTGACTTGGGGCTTGTATCATTACTTAACAATCTCAGAATCTTAGAAGGTTTAAATGTTCTCTGACGAAAATGAATGGAATATTTACTTCTCAAATCTCTGCACTTTATTGACACACCACATTTGAAACTGAATTTTAGTTCCTATTCGCCTATTCTGGTGTTTCATTGCTTGCATTATATTGCTGCGCATTGCAAGGTTGCATTCCCAATGCGATTGTTCCACTTGAGTTGTAGTACATAACCCAGCTGATATTATTTTTTGGATGTTGCACTTGTCTGAGCGTCGGAAGAGAGCTTAGTGGTGGAGAAACCAGAGGATATTACGGTTTATCCATTTAGGGAATACTCGGTCTGCATGGCTAGAGGTGGACGATCGTGTCCAGACAGTAGAGTTGACTGTGAGGTCACATTCTAGGGAAAAAAAACAGACAATGCATGTTAGCAAGACCCTAAGGATCAGTGAATCAGTGAAAGGATGAAACAATTATTAGCCGTTTATGTACCATATTCATTGTTTTTTTTTGTGGTTCTATAGTATTAGCAGACATAAGCAGCATTAGCATTCATTTAACAAAAATATTGCAGTATTTAATCAGGTACAATGGAATGATATTTTTATTGCGAAAATGTGGTACTTGACCCAGATGTAACAGTTAATGCGTCGACGCATGAACTGCATTAAATATTTAAAAAGTGTTAAATGGAACAAATTGAGTTTTTAATGCATTTATGAATGTGACGTTTATAAAGGTTTCATTCTGTAATTAGTGTGTAAACTGCATCCAGTTGAAATATTATTCTGAAATGTTTTACTAACATATATTTGATTCCGTTTGAGAAATATAAAATGTGTTTCTAAAATCTTAGTTTTTTAAATCCTCTGTCTGGTGTTTTATATAAACTCGTTTATTCCATTACGTGCGTCATCCAAATAAACTGTTTACACATTATTTACTTTTCCTCTTATAAAAGGATCTGCATGCGTCACGCACCAACTAATACTGAACATTTAGATTCATCGTGAGTTATTGACATTAAATTGTTGTTTTATACTATTAGTCGTCTGTTTATTTGAGGCTGTTTATTTGAGGTAATGATTTAGTATTGAGGTTGAGGCACCAGAAGACGGTGTCAAACCAAAGCCAGAAATTTATGGGGGCAGATCAGAGCAGGACGTAATGATTACATCATTCTCTCCTAACGAAGGTGCAGGAGGAAGAGAAGAAGACACCAGACAGCTGTCAGAAGATGCCTGGAGTTCTAAATAACCTCAGGCTTTCTTTTGCTCTTTCATTAATATTATTCTTATCGGCATAAAAGTGCTTTCGTGAAAATGTCAGGCAGGTGCCTCCAATCCTCCAGTTTCCAAATCCGTGTAATTCCTGGCTGTGTTTGGTTTGAGAAATCCCCGCCAACCGTCTTTCACGTCGAACACTCAAGGGCACCGCGGAGCTCCGGCCAGCGTTATCTTTGATCAAGGCTGCCGTCGCCCTCCTCCCTCTTTCCTGCCTCTCGTTTCGCAAATTCCTCACGAGTTACTGCTCTCCGAGAGAGCCGATGAATAAATGGAAAATAAAAAACCTGTTTTGTCTCCGGAGCCTTAATAAATCAGTCCCCCTTTTTCCATTTAAAATGTCCAGGGCTGCAATTTATGTCTGAGCTTAATAACCCGTTACTAAATTAATCGTGCCGGGGGTTTTGGTTGGGAGGCCGCTTGCTCAGAGAATCTGTGAACCTGTAAAGCAAAAAAAAAAAGTCTGAGCCCTCACTGCCCAACACTTAAGGTGCAAGACATGAAGGGCTTGAGTCAGAGAGGTGGAAATTGTGTCTGTGATGAGGAAAAGTTATGTTAATAGCTGGCTTGGTTGATGTGGACTTAATGTGCCATGGTTTACCTTAATGTACCATTTCTTTTGACTAGTGTGAAAATTATCCTCAGGTAGTTGTTGGGGCACAGTTAGTTAACTGCCTTTCTGAGGTCTTTCTGTAAGGTTTTGCTTATTTTATTATTATTTACTTGTTTTATTAAACAATACATTTATATATATTGATAGTATTTATGGAAAGAGCTTGGCAACATCCTGTTGCTATGGCCACCACCTCAGACCACCAAAACTTTTTTTTATGTACTTTTACCTAACAGTAGTTAGAAGTTACTGACATATGTACGTTTTAACACTGTTACAATGTTCTTTTTTTAAACTTGCATGTATAAAGGGTGTATATTTTTAACCCCCCCCACACCTTTTGTTTGAATGTTTTAACCTAATTAACAATCTTGATGTTTGTGCTTATTTTACTCACATCAACTCCCACCTGTTGTGGTTTAAGTCTTCAGTGCTTGTCTGTTTATATTTAGAAAGATAAATTGCCGGTTTGGTTTGTGCATTTCTCTGTATCCGTTTCATTCAGTGTTTGAATGTCACAGTGCTGTTGTGTAATTGTTATTGACTGGTTGTTTGTGTAGCTGTTTCATGGCTGTGCTGCGTCTTAGGATGCAGGCAGAAAAGTTTATTGTCCGCTATGTGATGTCAATGTGACAGATAGGGATTTGTTTGGATGACCCGTTATTTTCCAGTGGATTACCTAACGTCTGTTTTTCTTCGGCCTGCACCTGTGAAATAAATAATCCTAAGCGGCTGTTATATTTGACACAGATCACTTCATTTTGTCATTTTTTTAAAAAGCGCATAAATATTTAACCCAAACAACCGTCGCGTTTGGCCCTGTTTTCGTTTAGGTTTGGCTCGTTCGTTTAGATTGCGTTTTAAATAGGATGTGATGGAGACTGAAAGAGACCAGTGTGTCGGCCCCGAAATTATATTCAGGTCTGCCTGCGTGATGGAAATATTTTCATAAGGTCATGTGCATTCCCTGTCTTCAGCTCTCACATACTTTGAGTTTGTGCATTAAAGCCCTTTGATAAAAATCACATTTTTGGCATATTTGTTGAGCGTTTTGCCACATGCAAACATTGCTGGTTTGAAGAGACCTTTCAAACTTTACGCCCAGCGTTTGATGCTGACTAAACCTCCTAACTGTTCAAAGCAGTGGAAATAAACTTGCTCTTTAAAAATAATCTTTGTTTAAAGTCAGAATTAGAGGACATATAAACCTATTCGCCGCCATAATATGATGGTGTTTGTGAAACAGGATGTTTAACAAGATAATAATGTAGGGTGGAGCCTGATTTTATCAATTGGTTGTGACAGATGATTGAGGGGCGGGATTAAACATGAGGGCTTGGTGATGTCATCACACAAGAGAAGATGTTTCAGAGGTGGAGAAAGTTACAAAAATTACATTAGTATTTTTTGCTTTGAAATAATGTGTACAGAAAATATGTTCAGTGATGTGTATTAGGCAAGTAAATAAGTTTTTGTTTTAATTTCATTTTGGCTTATGTTCATACCTAATGCTTTTTGGTATGTTTTTCCACTTAAATACATATTTTTAAAAAATAATTCTGCTTATTTCAGCATCGAAGGCTGCGAATGATGCCCAGTTGCAGAAACATGTCCTCTCAAGAGTTTTTTTTGCAGTTATGATTGTTGTGTGCGCGTCAGCCATTTTGATTTTTGCTCCTTCACTGGCTTTGATGTTGCCTTAAAGGGGACGACTGGTTGGCCCCTGGACGTTGTGATGTGAGTGTCCAGAGATTTCATTGGCTGCCAGGGCTGGTCAGAGAGAGCTGTGAAGTGAATGGTCCTGACAAAATGAATACAGTAATTAGGGCTGATCCACTGGCACGACGCCCACGCTGGCAGACTGGCGTCTTACACTGTTAATTATAGCCGTCCCGTTCCTAACACGACGTTAGGGTATTTACCAAGGACTGAATTTGTTACAGCATATTTTTGTGTGTGTGTTTGTGCATCTCAGTGTGCAGAGAGAAAGAGAGAGAGAGAGAGAGACATTGTGTGAGTAACGCACTGAAAAATTCCTTTGATGTTTACACTGTAGTGGGGGCAGGGAGGCAGAAAGCATTGAGGTTTGGGGTCGACGTATCCGGTTTTTAAACGCGGGTCATTCACTATTCAAGTGTGGCAGATTAGATGTTTTCATAGCCTGCAGGAGTGAAAAATCACAAATAAGATCTTTTTGCTATCTCAACGTCTTCTCTTAAACAGCAATGAGATTAAATGGAGACTGTAGTACATCTATTATTCAGCCAAATGGATGTAGTTATCTTAAAATGGACAAATGTCAACCAGTTTGAGATAGTCATGGGTACCTCAAAATGTAGCCTGTACATTTTCTTTAGTGAAATAATGCATTATGTAGTATACAGAAATATTTAGTTTTTGCTAAAAAGTTTCACTTTACTGGGGCATTCAAGGCAAGCGTTTAAATATGTTTTGATGACATTCTACATTTTCTGTTCCTGCAATACCTATCAAAATAAATTTGGACGGTGGAAATATCTTCAAAGTTCTTCTGTGTCCTGTCAAAGGTGATTTGCTTTTACATGGTATCCTGGAAGAGGGGATGACTTCCTGCAGGCTTGTGAGGAAGAGACGTTTCTGTGTAGCCTTCAGGTTCATGGTGGAGTTTTAGCATTAGTTCCTGTTTATCTTCTCCTGACAGCTTTGTAGAACTGATTCAATGGAATGGAATGAAAGTAGAATTTAAATGCAGAAATAAAAGTACAATTTTAAAGTACAAGCAATTATAAAAGAGCAAAACTTTGGACTACTTGTTTTTATGTGATTTTTCACCCTTTTCGTTTGGCTTTTGTGAGCGTTGGTTTAATGTACAGGTTCATTGTACTGGTTTGCTGTATTTGTGCCTGTAGGATTTGATCTGTCTGCACAGCCAAAGCTGGAATGAGACTGGAGTGGAACTGATGGGGTTTGACTGTGTGCCACTTCCTGTCTTTCTCAGCTGACTTGATTGGTTGATCCTCAGAACTTCCTGTCTGATAATCACCGCTGGACTTGCTGAGTGTTATGCTTTTGGAAAGTCTGACTGCTGTGTCTGTGTTAATGAATCACGCTGTCCCAAATTTCACAAAGCAAGTCCAGTCTTGAGTTTTATTTTAGGTCGCTGGTTATTCTTGATTAGTAGTTTTACAGAAATCAGATTTTTTAGGATTAATTTAAGGATTTACTCAAGAATGATAATTTACTCTCAATTATCCATATGCTGTTTCAAACCTGAAACACTTCTGCAAAATGTTCACAATGTAATCTTTCATATAATGGAAGTGGATGGAGACCAGGGCTGTCAAGTTACCTAAAGGACAAAAAAAGCATCATAAAATAGTAATTTTATGCATAATAGTAGTTTTATGATTCATACACTATTTTCCCTGTCTGCTGCTGTAAATATCTTGTTTTGTGTACCATTGGAAAAAGTGCGATTTTAAAAGACGTGAGGTTGAGTAAATGGTGACCGAGTTTTCAGTTGAATTATTCCTTTGATACTTTATATTCAGTCAGCGCAGTGGCGACTCTATTATGGAAATAAAATATTAAACAATGATTCAGTTTGTGTGACATCACAAGAATGAATTTATTTTCTCATCAGAATGCATCGCTGAGCTTGTGTGAGTTTCCCGACCTGACACCAAACCCGCGGAGGGTCTCGGAGATCTGCTGGAAGAGATGCACGGCTAAAGCTGAATATATTTTTTCCACCTTGTTTAGAATCCCTTTGTGCTGAAATATTGCATTGGGTCATTAGAGCCGACAGGAATGGGACCCGGAGTGGGAATTGGAGCCGGAATGGGAGCCCTCCCTCTGGAGTTGTGGCTCTCGTCTGTCCCTGAGCTGCCTGTAGAGCAGTAATCTGTCTTCTTGAGGCGGCCTAGCCGACAACAGATCACGTTAGCCAAGCCATCGCAACCCCCAGCGATCCATTCAAACCAGTGCAATCTCCAGTGATCCATTCAAACCAGTGCAATCTCCAGTGATCCATTCAAACCAGTGCAATCTCCAGTGATCCATTCAAACCAGTGCAACCCCCAGTGATCCATTCAAACCAGTGCAATCTCCAGTGATCCATTCAAACCAGTGCAATCTCCAGTGATCCATTCAAACCAGTGCAATCTCCAGTGATCCATTCAAACCAGTGCAANNNCCAGTGATCCATTCAAACCAGTGCAATCTCCAGTGATCCATTCAAACCAGTGCAACCCCCAGTGATCCATTCAAACCAGTGCAATCTCCAGTGATCCATTCAAACCAGTGCAATCTCCAGTCCTGTGGTCAGAAATCAACCGCAAGTCTGTGATGATCTGGGAAGATCCAGGATCAGAGCCTGGATATATCAGGAAAATTCCCTTGTCCGTCTGATTATGGAAATTATGCCGTCAAACGCAGAACTAGTCATCATTCGTTTGACACACACAGCGCCTATGGTCACAGTTTGATTATGCGCTTTTTCATCACTTAATGAGATTTTTTTTGACTTTCAGAATTTGCAATTTCAGTTTTTTGTCATTGCTTGTGTCATTTATCACTATGATAAATGTAAATCAACAATCTTGCAATACTCCCTGTTTGCAATGTTTGTTTTGTTTGTGAGAGAATCACTAGGAATTGTTTAGAGAAGAAAATACTTCAATTCTGAGTGTTTGTATATAAAGAACGCATCTATTGCAGCTGCTGTTTTTGTACTGTTGTCAAATGATAGAACAGTGTATTCTTTGACAGCAGATACTAGCAGATACAAAGAATACTAACATTATTATTGAGTGACAAAGAACACTTATATCCTTTGTTTGGGGTTTTTATGCAACCTTGGGCTTACTAAACACCATATTATTGTATCAGTTAGTGTGTGTGTGTGTGTGTGTGTGTGTGTGTGTGTGTTTGTTTGCGGTGTAGCATCTGCATACACCCGATAACCCCCACACTCGTCTTCATCTCACTGGGTGGCAGTGTCCCGGCCTTGGTAGCGTGATCAGATTTCAGGACGCCCTCCATCACTCCCGAGCAAACGGCTGCGCTGTCAGACATGCTTAGATGTGCGCACACACGCTGAAACATGCGCACACTTAAACATATACACACACACACACACACACACACATGCTCATCATATATAAAACCACACACACATGCACACAAGCAGAGACACCATTAACCCTTGATCCACTTACCTCTTTTCAACACTGGCCTAGCCTGTCCTGCGTTTTTCAACACTGGCTTATGCTAACCTCCGGAAGGCTGTCCTTTGGAGGGCCCCAGTCTCAATCACCTGGTCCCCAGTGTTAGATGTCCTAACAGAGACCTACTTTTACTGATTAATGTATCTCTGAGGTCTTTCTCTGACTTGGGTTACAGATTCCTAAAGAAGTAGATGTGCACACGTACACACAGGATCTGTTCCAAAAGCCTTTTGAGCTGCCTATATAGGCAGCTGTCTACTAAGGTAGAATCCTAACCATTGGGGAAACTTCAAGTGACCATTAAAATGCTCTAAAACAAATAACACTGTGTATGGGAGCAAAGCATTCTGGGATTGCATTTGGGCAAAGAAAGGTACTTTAACAGGCAACATAATGAAAACGGCTTGCTTTTGGAACAGTCTTTGTGTCTGGAGTGTGCCTGTGATGGCTTAAAATACTGCTTCAAAAGGCAATTTGCTAGATTTTGGAGCTGAGCTACAGTGTCCTTTCAACAGTCCTTAAACTTTGGGTGTGACATAAGAGAACTGGCGTTTTCTTCTTCCAAGGCCTATTAAATCACACACAGTAAACAGTGATTTTGGCAGGTCGCTTTACGCTGAGGCCTGATGGGATATTTTAAGCGTCATTTTAAGCCACAACCGATTTGGGTCCCTGACTAATGTGACAATCATTCCTGTCATCTCTTGATTTGGGTGTGGTTTCCATAGTTTCACCCTGTTGAGTGACGATACCGAAAGGGAACTCAGAAGTTTCAACACGGTTGCCATTCCTTCACCCACCCATCACTCCATCCTGCCACCTGCGGTTGGAGGTGCCAAGGCTGCAGACCATTAGCACAGAGCAGGTCTGTATTTATAGCGCTTAGCGGGCATGACTCAACAGCATCACTGTTTGCTTTTAGCTGTAATGGAATCTGAGCTTTGACGAACACAGAAAAGCCATTATTGTGTATGATAATATTGTTTCTGTCGATGGGCAAACCGGGGCTAAAATTTCCACCGCTAGATGCTTGCACCTGCAGAAACGTTGTTTATAATGCGTGAGAGAGGAAAAAAGCACACAAAGGTGTACGTTAACTATTTTTTCAGGTCGCAGCATTGACTGATGTCATGCAGGCCATGTGACTCGTGGATGAGGTAATGGCTGTTGACGTTTACAGCTCTGTCTAATGAAAGACTGTGTAACTGTGAGGCTCGTAACAGAACGTAAAAGCAGCTAGTAAACCTGTAAAGTCACGCACAACGTTATGACATCCATTCTCAGGTTTTAGGCTTCTCAGACATTTTCCAGATGACAGTTTTAATATGAATTGCAGTTGTGTGGATGTTTGTTTATGTTTATAATGTATCTGTTTATA